>JANKYF010000225.1:59764337-59775724 GCA_029829435.1 Erythroxylum hondense
ACAATTTATTGAAATTTGTTTTCAATTAATTTTTATCAAATGAGTCAAGGTATGGAAATAATTTTCAATTGGATTTGAAAATTGTTTTCAAACCAAATTAAATTTCTCTTTAGAATAGGAATTTACTTTATTTAGGAATCAATGGTTTTAATCTAATTTAAGTTTTCCAAGAAGTTGGAAATGTTATTTTAGATTATGAAGATCAATAACTAGAATAAAACGAAGCTTGATGTTTTATGCATATAATTTGATTATGAATGCATAAGCTGCATACTTTATTTATATGGTTGATATTTATATTGGATGCATGATAAATTGTATGTTTTAAATGTATGATATTTTACACGCAATTTGTGTTTGATGAGATAAATGAAGTTAAATCCCTCATTAAAATTTTAAGTACACGTTAAAAACGTAATTGTTGCCTTCCATTATTATAAGAATAAACCAGAGTTGTGTTTATTGTAGGCTTGTTGAGCAAACTCAATGTCGTTTTAATCCGAACATATTTAATTTTATGATAGTGGGTTCTACTTAACTAAATTTGTGTGATTTGGATGAGTAAACTCATGATCACGTGAATTTAGTAGCGAGGTTAGGAACAATATATAAGATATATTTTGGCAATAGTTGTCACTTAACGGATTTAGAAGTCACATAAGATATGATTGATAAAGTTGTTAGCTATCTAATTTAAGTCTAGTTGGTTTGTTGAGCAAACTCAAGGTCAACTATATTTGAATGGGATCCTAGCTCACTAGAAATATTAGAGTAATCTTTTCAAAAATGTAGTGAGGGCTATTATTTTGAATAAAATAGTGGGAGTAACCAAATGCATGATTAAAGTCATAATCTTATTTGGTAGTCATGACATATAATTGATTACTTATTTCTTTTACACTTATATTTTGTTCTTAGTGGAATCTACCTTATTTAGTATAATTGATAGTAAGTTAGTGAACTCAAGTTGTTAGACATAGGATATGTATGAGAAAAGTTCTCAAAAGTTAGATAGAAAATTGTATGTTCATTTGCAAATTTGCTATAATCCTTATTGAGGATATAGCGACAAAGTTGTAGAGATATGTCAAAATCATATAGATGACAAAATGTAAAGGCATTTTGAGTTGACTAATGTCTCGTAAGCTTTGAAGACAATATGTAAGATGTATGTCAACACCATGATAGCAAAATGCAAGGGGTTACATGGAGTAGGGCTGAAAATAGTACCTTGTTGGAATTATTCCACTTAATTTAGCCTTCTAAAAGTATAATTGTGGACTACAACTAAAGACTTAGCAACATGATGATAATAGTTGTTATTAAAAGAAAACGATTGCATGACTTTTCTTGCCTATATGTGATATGATAGAGATCATATATATTTCTAATTCATGCTTATGAGTATTTAATACTGAATTTAGATTAAACATTATTGTAATGTTCAATGCATGGTTAGAAATAAATTGTTAAGTTAAAATAGTTTATCCAAGTTTATGCAAATAGTTTGTATATGTATTGGATCAAAGGAGACTTATGCTTAACATAAATAGCAAGAATAAAAGGTTGGATAACTGAGACAATCCTTTTATGTCATGTTGGTTAAATAAACAAAACGAGAATCATAAAGTTACATATGAGGATACGTGTATCCTTTTGATTATGAATCATAAGAAACTTATGAAACTTGTCAAGTTGAAAAATAACCAAATCAACCTTTGACGAAAGGATAATGATGGTATTGAATTGTTAACATGTGATGTATTGGATAAAATATCAATTCATAAAAAGGATCATACTTATATTTCTTTAGATTACTAACGACTTTATATGATATAGTCATATGTACTAAATGAAATAATGATTTAAAAATTTGAAAAGTTCAAGTTGTTTAAATCAAGTATAAATAAAGCATTGAGAATGTTAAAGCATTTCAATGAGATCATTATGGTAATTTTGAAATTATAGGTTATTTATAAGGAATGAGATTCTCTGGTGAATACGTTCACAACTAAATTTGCAAAAGTATGGATTTATGTAAGGAGAAAAATATAATACAAGATATTATATGATGCAATAGTATTTCTTTTATAGCAATGCCTAGTACAATGAATTACTTTCTATAGTTCCAATTAAATCAATTAGCAAGATTTCATATTAGATATGAAACGTTAAGTCTTTTAAATAGTTAAAGATAATGATTTAAGGATGTGATGCTTAGCTGAAGCATGTTATCCATTTAGTTTATAACTAAATTGAGAAATAAAGGGTTATGAAATATCCAAAAGGTTGGATATAATCTTACAGACCCATTGAACAATTGGTTTGATTCAATGTATACTTATAGGAGAATGGTTCTCAAGATAAGTAGTGGAAGTAATAAGGAATTTGAAAACTTCAAATCTCATAACATTACATCTAATTGGAACTAATACCTTTAATGATGCATTTGATGTATAGTTGAAAGGCTACGAGACATTGAAAAATTTACTTTTAAGATGAAATCAAAGAGTTTGTTTCGAAGATGATTATGAATTTATCATGTTCGAAAGAATGTTAGTGGACGTATAGTTGTCCTCTTTAGTGGGACTATATGGAGACATATTGCTCACAGAGAACAAAAGTTTTAACTTTCAATTGTCGAACACATAATTTTCAAGAATAACTCTAGTTGGATATGAAAAGGTAACAACTTAATTATGGGAATTAGATCTATAGAGAAAGATTAGACGTTATTAACTTATTCTAAGTCTAAGGGCATAAACAATATACTAAAAATGTTTAGTATTTGAGATATCAAATACTTGTGAAGTATTATAGATATCCATTACTCTATATGTGAGTTGGTATTTGAGTTCAAGATAATAAGGATATAACTTTATAAGTAAATCTTTATTAAGGTTTATTTACTTATAACAATATCATTTAGGATGGGAAAAGTTTCAATGTAGCAATTGGTTGTTAATTAAGCTATAATACAATTTTCATTTAGTGGAAATGATTAATTGGATCAACAAATTCTTTAGTGAACTTAATATAGTTTCTTTGCATTGTTTAAGATAGTAATGTACTGTAGAATATTAGAGCCATTAGGCATGCATACAAAGCTAATGTCTCATTAAAGATCCAAGAATGCGTTTAGGCAAACTTTCTTAATGATGATGATAATTAAGATAGGAGTTGTAAGCTTTAATCAAATTCTCACCATAGAGAATCTTGTAGAGTTCTCTCATTAAGCCACTGCTCCAATAATAGAATAATCGTCATATGGTGATATGATATGAGATACTTAAACGACTTGCTTAGTGCAAGTGGGAGATTGTTGATTTATACCCTACAGCCAATCGCTTTTGTTGTAATTTAGTGACAAATTATTTAAAGGCATTTTTTATCTTATACATGTTTAGATTTATATGATAAAGTCCATAGGATAATTGCACATTGCAAATAAAATTATAATGAGATTATAATTATGAGATTCATATTGCATTTATGTATTATTCCTAAATATTCCTAATAATTGTTATATTAAGATTGGACATTAATAGAACATAAAAAGACTAGCATACGTTTTGTTTTTCCTCATAAAGGAAGTAGTCAATCTCATAGACTAAAGTATAAAGAAACTTAAACAAACGTATGGATGCTTGTTAAAAAACAAGTTCATTGAACATAACCGATATGAGAAATCTATTTGGAACATTACTTGTATGTCTATGGAATTCTCATTATAATGATTTGATAAGTGATTCTTTGACTTGAAATCACCAAAGTTATCTTGTATAAGGATCGCTACATTTTGATACTCTTTATGAACTATTTAATCATGGGTTGTTCAATATGTAATCATTGGATGTAACATGAATTAAATGGAGATAGTTGTGCGATTAAGATAGGATTCATCACCTTAAAGTAATTAGGAAAAATGTTCTGTTGTTTTCGATTAATATTGATTCGAAAAATCCCTAGCCAAGGTGAAATGACATTTTGTAAATAGTTTACAAATATCATAATTGAATTAATAACTAATGGAGAAAAAACTAAAATGATTGGACTTAAAATAAAGTAGACATTAATTCCATGCTTTATATCTAACCAGAACATTGGTTGATGAAATGATTGAATTATATAGAAAAATTATATATAGAAAGGTTAGTCAAAATCACTTTGATATTCCTAAATATTTGAGAGGTCATGATGCGTTGCTAGATACCAATCTTGATCTATGATTATAAATTTTTTAATTAGAGAATTAAAGATAAATTAAAAGGATTTTTAATTTATCTAATTCTAATTATGAATTAGAATTAGAATTTACAATCATTGTCAACATATTTGGGAACCTAATGAGTCTCACATATAGAATGAATTGAAGAGAGCAAAGTTAATTTAATCAAATTGGACTTGATTATAAAGTTTGAGAAATTGTTTGATTAATTATGAGATATTTAATAAATAAGGATTAATATGAGAAGTTGAATCTTATATAGGCATAATTGGTATTTAATTATAATTATTTGCAATTCTAATTAAGTTTATTAAAATTAGAATTTAATTTCAATTAAATTACTAAAATTTCTAAAGCTTATTATAAATAGGCCTAAGCTCAATGGAGCTAGTACTTCTTCCTTAACCCTCTCTATAAGAGTTATAGAGCTCTCTCAACTCATTTTATGAATACCGTTAGAGATCAGACATTTGTGTAGCTACGATAGTTGAGACGGATCAGTTTCGAAAACGGTTCAAGAGATACAATAAGATAAAGATCAAGCTTCAGAATAAGGTACAAATTAAGTTTCTGCTTTATTATGATTTATGTTAATCATTTTATAGAATTAAAAAGATCTTGGTTTTTGGGAAATCAAAAATTATGAAAAAGTTTCTTGATTATTGTATTGTGGTTGGGATTAGACTCCGTCCTGGATTCCCAACAGTTACTCCATTTGACTAAGACTTATTCTAGCTCTTATACTTAGGATTTCACTAAACGTTGTTGCATAATCTTTTCATGCTCAAGGATTGGTTGACCTTTAATTGTTGGTTCAGGTAAAAGGGGTAGTTTAGGTGCAACATCTCCTTGATATGCCTTTTGTCTAACCTTTAGGTAGCTCTAGCTCATACTCCATCTGTGTAATCTTGTGTAGTATTTTATATGGTCTAAAGTATTTTTTGGCCAACTTTTACAAGGTCCTTCTCACAATATAATGTTGTTGATGTGGTTGCAATCTAAAAAAAGTCCAATTGCCAACCTCAAGCTATTTCTCCACTCTTTTCCTATCAACTCGTAATTTCATTCGATTTTAAGCCCTTGCTAAAATTTCCTTCAATCTAGCAAGCAAGGTTTGCCTCTCTAGTAAATAATCTTTAAGTTGAGCCATTTTGGCTTGGCCAGGTAGATAGGAGGTGTATGGCCATATACAACCTTGAACGAGGTCGTGCCAATGGAAGAATGCATAGAGGTGTTGTAAGTACAACACATAATGAGACCTTAATTACGTATCTCGGATTAAATGTGAAAGGGAAATAAAAGAAGAAATGTGAAAAATGTCTGATTTATGTTTCATAACTTCAAACAAGCTTTCTGAGGCTGTAATGAGCACGAATCCACCTCCGCATTCATAGGAATTGCTCATGGGGAACAATTTTCTCAAAACATAAACTTTGTTAACGGGTCAGAGAATCCTTATGCTTACAAACGACATAAGCAACTATTGGAGACCTTAATCTTTTTATATAACATCTATATCGGGCTTACCCATCACAAGTCCCATATAGGTCTAGTCCACATTGATCAGGATTCATTTTCCTCTTAGGTTTTGAGTTATTAACTTAAATCATTTATTGGGTCACTTTTTTTATCTAAATCAAATTAGGTATTGTCCAATTTTATGGGAAATGTAAAAAAAATCCAACATTCTCCCCTTGGACAATACTTAATTGCAGTGTTGGCTCAAGTTTAAAATAGTTTAAAACTCAATTAAGTCACGCTACTGTATTAGTCAACTAGGTTTAAAAACAAAACATTTGATCTAAATATAACAAAAGTCCATCATTACATCCTGTAAGGCTTTCGATACCAAAAATTATCAAATATATGTGTCATTTGTGACACGGATCCAATACAATCATGCATAACTAATTCCTTACTAACATAAATGAGAAAATAGAGTGTGGTAAACTAAGATGATACTTGTATAATCTAAATTATATCATCTTTATTTGTAGGTTTTGATTTCTCCAACCTTTATGCTAAACTACATTAGAGAAATCTTATTTTCTCTCATCGAACACTAAAAGCACTAGAGAAAACTTGTTTCCTCTTACCAAATGCTAAATTGCATTAGAGAAAACTTTTATCTTCTCCAACTGAATGCTAAACTGCATTAGAGAACCTTTATGGGATTGAAAACTTATAACCTCTATGTCATATCAAACTTTATAGATATCCGTATAAAACAGTATGCGTTGAAATGACTTAGTCTCAAGGTCAATCTGAATATATGCCAATGACCTTTAAAATACTTAAGATCGATATAAATCTTAAGACTTTCATACATGTTATGACAATTTACGATAACACATATTACTGATGATAAATGATGATCATCTTTGTTGATCAACTATCATACTGTCATGATACAACAAAATGTATAAATGTACATGGAGAAAACATACTGAACCCCTAACTAATAGTATCTAAGGAATTTAAAACACTCATATTGTATACCTATTTCTCAAACACAAATGGGCGAAGTCCTTTAGTTAAAGGATTAGCTAACATTTCCTCAGTCCTTAAATGCTCCAAACCTTAATATCACTTTTTCATATCAACTCCTTTATGGTTAAATATTTGACCTCTAAATGCTAAGATCCTGTGATATTCTTTATTATTACTAAACAACGTAGCAGCAAGATTATCACAGTACAGCTGAATGGGTCTAGCCACTAACTCAATCACAAACAACTTAGAGATCAAGTTTTTGAGCCAACCCATATGTGAAGCAACCCTATAGCATGCACTTTACATGTATGGTTAGTCACTTGTTTCAACTTGATACGCTTCTATGACATTTTGCCATCTGTAAACATGAAAATGTATCCTTAAGTGGACTTTCGATCATCCGGACATATAGCTAAAATTTGAATATGAATTCCCTACAAGGTTTAGACTATTGACTTTTTTATATTTTAACATATAATCCTCAGTTTCCTTTAAGTGTCTTAACACTTACTTAACTGCATTCTTTTATCTATACCTGGGTTAACCAAGTATCGGCTAAATAGTCTAACAATAAATTCAACGTCCCACTTAGTACTTACCCGAGCATACATTAAGCTATCAACTGTACTAGAATATAGAACATTCCTCATAACTTCTCTTTTTACTTCATTCTTTGGACACTTTGCCAAAAATAATCTCTCACTATGAGAAATTACAATTAAGACTAGTTTACTGTTAATCATATTAAACCTTTGTAGCATATACTTAATATATGCACTATATAAGAGGTCTAATGAGTGTTGAAGTTCATCCTGGTAAATCTGTATACCTAGGATAAAAGATGTTTTACCAAGGTCCTTCATATTGACATGCTTGGCCAAAAGTTACTTAACCCCATGCAATATGGCCAAACTATTTAATGTGATCAATATATCAACCACATGCGATAATAAGAAGATCACTTTGCTCCTCCTGACCTTGTAATACAAACATCTTTTAACTTTATTTTCCATAAAGCCAAAAGAAAAATGTCGTAATCTTCTATTTTTGGTTATTCTTTTGAACACTAGGATAAAGAAAAATGTTCCCTTTTGGTTCAAGAAATAGTGGAAGTGGTATGGACTTCTTCCATAAATATTTCAACCAAAGGTATATCAAGGATATTGCATAAAATTTTAAATATTTTCCTCCACCATTGTTATTTACCTTAAAATTCTTCATTCCTTCGATATTGACTTGGGGATATGATTACAAAGAAGAACTACAAGTAAATGTTTTAGTATTGATCTAGAAATTCAAGGAGAAATGGTGGGATAAAATTTTCCAAGCCTATAAAGCATCCTAACAAGATGTGGAAGAAAGGATAACCTAGTTTTCATAACATATTAGCCAAAAAAACAAGTGAGCCAATAATATTTTTATTAAAAATCAAAAGCATGATCACCATTGGCTATCGCAAAAACAAAAGAAGAATATTTTGATATAATGAAACAATTAATAAAATCAAGGTCTTTTGCCTTGACATTCGAAAATAACAAATGCATAGAGCCAGAAGAAGAAGAGATCAATTTGAAGTGAGCCTTATTTTTAAAGTATAAAGTATTATGTTCAAAAGCTTAAATGTAAAATCCCATTTATGAAAAAGATAATTATTTGAGTAGATGTAAAGCCTTTAACAATAATATGATGCACCAACATCCATATGCAAGATCTTTGCAAATTTGAAGAACCATAATGAAGATTTTCAACAATATGAGAGAAAAAGACCAAAAGGGACATGAAAATACTTATATAAAGAAGCATATGAAACAATGGGAGGCATCCGTCCAACTATCCATCTATCCAGGATGCTTCCTTCTTCTAAGCTTCTTTGACAATTTCTTCCTCTTCTCCCCCTATCCTCCCAAATCCAAAGCCTCGTAATAACAATATTTGCACAAAGCCAAACTAAAGCTTCGTATAAAAACCTAATCCCAAAGCTTCTCTTAAACCTTTGTATCAAAGCCCTTCATGCTTCTAGCCCAAAGCCTTAAAGCCCTTATAATGTTTCACAATATTTGCATAACAATGTGAGTTATTTGTTTTAAAGCTTTATTATTTGGAAATTATTTCATTATTTTTCTTTATGCACAACTTATAGTGGTTTTGTCTGCCACCCATCAAGCTTTCTTTTTTTCTTTTGTATTTGATGTTTGTTATTTTCATTTTAATATTATAGCTTGTAAGGTTGGTTCTGCCACCCATAAAGGTATATTAGTATTTTCTTTTAATATCATATCCTACAACAATTAACTATACAACCATCAAGTTATAGTATTCAATATTTGTATTTGTTTATTTTCTTTAATATTGTTTTTTCACAAGAACTATACTTTTTAATAATAAAGCACATTTAGGTGGAGGGCCTAAAGCTTAATTAGCCAAAATTAAGCTCAAAAGTCCAATCCTTTAAGAGAATTGTAATTGAGGTAATGACTCAAATGTCTTATTTATAAAGTTTCTCTCATCCTCTTTGTTGGAAGTGAAAAGACAAGGAGGAGGAGGGTAACTATATAAATATCCTATTTAGATTGTCTCAATCACAAAACCTCCAAGGAGTTGAGCCTTTGGGACTTGGCTTAGCCTAATGAGACTTGGAAATATTTATTTTTAAAAAAAAGTTAGGCTTTTGGGGTTGACGTAGTCTAAATAGGCTTTAGCCTATGTAATATTTCTTTAAAAGTGTTAGGCTTTTAGGCTTAACTTGAACAATTAGGCTTAACTTGACAATTTACACCCAGTTGGGTCTAATTAAAACCTAATTAAGTCTAAGCTTACTCCAAATTGTTTAGGCCCAATTGGAATTTAGGCCATCGAAAGCCTAATTAAATTTGGAACCAAGCAAAATCTCTAAAGCTCAATCAAGATTCAAGACAAGCTCGAGCTTTAAAAAATCACAGCTCGGACCTCCTAGGCATATATTAAAAATTGACATGTCTGAATTATATAATTCAAAGGTGAATAAAAATAGATAAATATATTAAATTTTAAATACAATGTTATTGAAAATAAATAATAATGTTAGTTCATAAATATTCAATTATAGTTAGATTATAGGTATTTACATTATTTATTTTTAAAATGAATGGATAGAAAGTATACATATATATATATAAGATTGATTTGTTCACTAATGATTATGAACAAATTAAAATTGTTTAGTAAGGTGAGTATTAAATTAGGGTTTTAATGGACCACATGTTCATCATGGAGTTATTGCGTCACAAGTCTTATAAAAAAAATCAAAAAATGTGTATTGAACCTTAATGTTTTTATCAAAATACCACTTATGCTTAATTTCAATCATAATGTTTTCAAAATATTCAAAAATAGACCCTAAGTTGAAGGAAAATTAACAAGTTTAAACTTCCATTAATTAGTGAGACAGCACTTTTATTATTTTTAAATTTTAATAATGGACTCCACTATCACATGTATGTTACATAATATAGTGAGATCCACTAACATATTTTTAAAATAAAAATATGAATATTTTGTAATTAATATGTAATGTTAATTTTTAAGTTAAGTTATTAAATAAATTTCCTAAATTCTCCACTCAACAATTCCTAAATTAGGACCAAATTCCTAATTTTCCATTGGAGTCCTCTTCACGGAACGCAGAAATCCCTATTTTGTTAGTTACAGGAGCGAAAAAGAAAAAAAAGAAACAGAAAATATATACTTAAGAAGTGAAGATTCATTAGTCCTGGCAAGAAATTCGTAGAGCTGAACCATATAGTAACCAACACTTGGCCTCTTTCTATAGAGAAAAGAGGCTTTTTAATGAAAATCGAGTCCAACATTCAGAAAAACAAGGATATAGTCATGCTTTTGTGAGACGAAGCTCTCTTCAGAAAGAGCATTTTCTAACGTTTCTTTGAATGATGTTGCAAGCCAACTTACTTGTTGGTCCTGCAAAGTAAGGATGCTAGTCGAAATTAAGTAGCAGTTAATAATGCAAAGGGGGAAAAGCCCAATATATATAATCTTTTAAGTTTCCTCCTTGTGTTTGTTTGTTTGTTGAACTTGGTATACCATGCCCATCCCACCACTTTGGGGGAATATTAGAAGGCTCGTTCTCAGTCCCCTGAGCTGCAACAATGTCTAAAATCTCTAATTTTTGAAAATTCATAGGAGCTTACGATAAGTATATCAATACCTCGTGGCAGGCTTTGGTTTATGAGAGAAGGTTCTTTGTGCGACGAACAAGACTTTGGTTTTTGAGAGAAAGTCCTCAACATGCCTTTTTCTTCCTCACCCCCTCACTATTAAGCATAGAACCTAAGTCAAGATTTAAAAAACAAGGAGCTGAACTCATGACCATTTTTTAGTGATGCTAAGGTTTTAGTTGAATGGTTTTCCCTCTCAGAGATGTCGTTGAGAGCACAACAAGACACAAGTAAGGATGTGGTTCGAATTTAGGGTTTCATAAATTAGGGTTTGTTGATTAGAGAATTTACGAATTTAATTAATAATTTAAAAACTAACATTACACATTAATTATACAAATTATAAAATATTCACAATTTTTTAAAAAAATATATTAGTGAATTATACTATAATATGTATCATACATATAAAAGGGAGATTCACTTAACATTTTATAAAAAACAATAAAAAGTGT
>JANKYF010000225.1:59882774-59896109 GCA_029829435.1 Erythroxylum hondense
GAGATCAAAGATAACATGTGCATAGCAAGGATTACGCTGATAGGAACACTCCACCCCAAGCTGATAGTGCGAAGCAACTCCAAGCTTGGAAAGATGATGATGAAAGAGTGATTTGGCCAAGGGCTTGGTAAGAGTGTCTGCGAGTTGATCCTGAGTATGAACATGGACAATGCGGAGCTGATTGCGGTGAACCTTGTCTCGAACATAATGAAAATCAACGGCAACATGCTTCATACGAGTGTGAATAGCAGGATTTTTGCTGAGATATATTACTCCAACATTATCGCAATAAACTGTAGGTGGAATAGGTTGAGGAACACGTAATTCAGTAAGAAGATGTGTAACCCAGCAAATCTCGGACACAGAGTTTGCAACAGCTTTAAACTCCGCCTCGGTGGATGAGCGAGCAATCGTCTATTGCTTTTTGGAGACTCAGCTGATCGGATTAGTGCCAAGAAACAAAATATGACCCGATGTCGAATTGCGACTGTCAAGATCAAAGGCCCAGTCAGCATCAACATACATAGATAAATCAAATTGCTGCATACGTCGGAGATGTAACCAAAGTGTAGGAGTACCACTTAAATACCGCAGAACCCGCTTCAATGATTTCCAATGTAACTCGGATGGGTTGTGCATAAACTGGGAAAGCTTATTGACAAAGTAGTTAATGTCCGGCTTTGTAAAAGATAAGTATTGCAATTTACCTAACACCGTACGATAACGTGTGGCATCAAAGGAAGGAGCACCATTATGTAAGGATAAAGAGTCAGTGCTGCTCATCGGGGTGGGAGCTGGATTACAATTTTGCATATTTTCAGCACCTCAAAGCTCGACAATGTAGTTTGTTTGAGTGAGATACAAGCTGTCAGCCGTGCGCGCGTTACTTCAACACCCAAAAAATAGTGAAGATGTCCAAGGTCCTTGATTGAAAAACGACCAGCAAGTGAGCTAATAATACGATCAACAGAGGAAACATGATTCCCAGTGATGATAATATCATCAACATAAACTAAAACAAAAACGTGAACCACACTATTGCATAATGTAAAAAGAGAGGGATCAGATTTAGACTTGATAAATCCAAGCTCATGCAGGTAGGATGTGAGAGCAGTGTACCATGCTAGCGGAGCCTGTTTGAGACCGTAAATAGCTTTGCGAAGGCGACAGACATGAGTCGGAGCCGTTGAAGACTCAAAACCAGGGGGCTGGGACATGTATACTTCTTCATTAAGATCTCCTTGCAAGAAAGCATTGTTCACATCAAGCTGTTGAAGCACCCAATTATTCGTAACAGCGAGAGACAGAACCACACGGACTGTCGTTTGTTTGACCACCGGACTGAAGGTGGAGTGATAATCTACGCCAAGACGTTGGGTGAAGCCCTTGGCGACCAGTCGAGCCTTGTAGCGATCAATCGTGCCATCCGACTTGCGTTTTATCCTGAAAATCCACTTACAGGCAACAACATTTTTTGTAGTATCTTTGGGAACTAGTTCCCATGTCCCGGTTCTAGCCAAAGCATCAAGTTCAAGTTTCATAGCGTCCCGCCACTCTTTGTGCTTTTGAGCTTGCTTAGCAGTGGTAGGTATTGTTTCAGGAGACACATTGGCAAGATAATTAAATGGTTTTTTTGGTTTGAAGATGTTATTTTGGGACCGAGTGATGACTCGAGGAGGATCAGGTATAGGCGGGGGGATAGCTGAGAGAATTGGACCAGCGGTATGATCGGGTAAGGGGTTGGGTGGGACAGTAGCATGTGTGGGTGATTCAATAGGATGTGTGTGGGAAGGAGCAATATGGGATGATGGTGATGGGGGTGATCTTGATATAGGAGAGGTAGAGGAGGGGGACGTACCTTGGGTGATCGAAGACGCCAGTGGTGCTGGACAAGAGTCGATGGTCCTGGTCGGGGGTGGCGGGTGTGGTCGAGCAGCAGATGAGGTTTGGCACGGTACAAGGATCGGGGCAGGCAGAGCAGACACAACAGTGGGTTCGGGAGCTTGGTGTTCACGGCTGGTGGTGGGAGACATATCCCACTCAATAGGTTTGGATTGCGGCAGCAGATTATGGAACCGTTTTTGGTAAGGAAACTCAGTTTCAACAAAGGTAACATCACGAGACAGGTACACTTTGGAGTGCAAAGGATCAAAACAAATATGACAGTGATGGGTAAGAGACACACCAAGGTACACACATGGGGTGGATTTCGGATCAAGTTTATGGTTTGTATAGGGTTTAAGCCTGGGTAACACAAGCAACCAAAACTTTTGAGGGTATCATCTGACGGTGTTTTGTGGTGGAGTTGTTCAAATGGGGACTTATACTGCAGCAAGGGAGTGGGCAATCGATTGATTAAGTAGACTGCATGATGACAAGCAAAAGACCAAAACGAGGGAGGTAGAGAGGCTTGGTGGAGTAAGGATTTTGCCGTCTCAACAATGTGTCGATGACGACGCTCCACAGTGGCTACTCTTTGTGGGGTATATGGAGAGCTCACTAGGTGTTCAATACCATTGGTTTGAAGGTAGGAATCGAGACTCTTGTATTCTATACCCCCATCAATGTAAAGAGTAAGAATGGTGGCTGAAAAATGCTTTTCAAGCAATGGTTTGAGTGTTTGAAAAATTGTTTTGACTTCACTCTTGTTTTTCAAAGTATGTAGCCAAGTATACTTGGTAAATTGATCAACAAAAATACAGTAGTATAATTTTTTGTCAATAGAAAGTACTGGCGAAGGTCCCCATAAGTCACTAAAGATAGTTTGCAACAGTTTGTTACTTCTGAGAGAAAATTCGTTAAAAGGTAAACGATGGGTTTTATTGCATTGACATGAGTTACAAGCCGTAAAACTGTCTTTATTGAAAAATGGTAAATGAAACTTGCTGCAAATATAATTAAAAATCCGTAAATGAGGATGACCTAGCCTATGATGCCATACATCAATGGGAACGGTGTTGTGGGCAGTGAAGACAGTGGGATTGGGATTTGGTTGGTAAGGCCACTCGTACAGACCATGTCTACTCCATCCGTGTACCAATGGTTTCTTCGAGTTGAGATCCTTCACACAAAAATAAGAAGGAAAAAATTCAATCGATGTGATTATCTTGACAAAACTGAGAAACAGAAATTAAATTTCGTTTAATGTCAAGTGCACAAAGAGTATGAGGAAGCTTAAAAACATAATTCGATGCTTGTAGATGAGTTGTGCCTGAGTGGGATATCGGAATTTTCATACCATTGCCAACAGTAATACCATCATTGCCAAAGTATTCAGGTAGATCGCCGGAATCGGAAGTCATGTGGTGAGATGCACTAGAGTCAACCAGCCATGTGTTCTGATTTTGAGAGCGCCCTATTGCAAAGTTGGTTTTAGCCTCATAATGATTGTGTGACGCAGAGCGGCAAACATCAGCCTCATGACCCGACTTGCGACATAATTGACATTTGACATCAGGATTGTAACTGTTCCTGCGCACATTCGAGGAGCGATTGGGGTCTCGCCATTGAGAATGTTGATTACTCGAGCGATCAGCAGTACGCCATGGTTGGAAATGTCGTCGATTATTCCTTGAGTTATTGCTTGGCGGAGGCTTGGAGCGTTGTGCAACTGCAACAGTGATTGGAGTCAATGGTTTCTTGGACTCCTCATGTGCTAAAAACACCTCATGATCCATTAATTTGTCACAAAGATCTTCGTACGAGATCGTCGTATCGCGAGCTCTAATGGCAGCCGAGAGTTCACGATAGTTGGAGCCTAGGCCACGGAGGATGTGAACAACCAAGTCACCATCAGCAAGAGGGGCACCAGCCTCGGCAAGTTCATCGGCAATGGCTCGTGCTCGATGTAGATACTCGGTCATGGTCTGTGTGTCTTTGGAGATGCGAGCAAGCTGGTCGCGAAGACTAAAGAGTCTGGACTGAGATTTATTTGCATAGGTTGAGTGAAGGGCTTCCCAGGCACATTGAGCAAAGGCGGCGTTGGCCACCGTGGGAGCAATGGTTGGTTCGATCGAGGCCATCATTGCACTCTGGATGAGCTTATCTTGGCGAAGCCAGAGGTTAAATGTTGGGTTTGGTGTGCTACTGTCACCAATGGTGCAAGCAGGAGAGGCTTTGGTGCCATCGAGGTGGCCGAAGAGATCGTGGCCGTACATAAGCATGGAGAATTGGGCTTTCCATGTAGAAAAGTTGATACTCCCAGTCAGCTTGATCGGGAGCTGAGCCGTCGCGTTGAACTGAACCACCGGCGATGTGGTGCCGGTGTTGTCGCCATTAGCAGTAAGGGCCATTAGGGATGGGAGGGGGAAAAAACCTGTTAAGATTTGAAAGCTCTGATTACCATAAAGAAGCAGAGAATTGTGGAATGAATTTTCAATATCATTGATCAAGATTACAAGTGATTAAATACAAGCTGTTCGCAAGTTAATCCCTAAACTTTAGGAGATAAAATCAAGTTTAAATCTACCTATTTACAAGCTTAACAATACAATTGGAAACTATCTACAATAACCGATAGAAGAGGTCAAAGATAACATGTGCATAGCATGGATTACGCTGATACTTAGGTCAAATGAGATTCTTTCTTGGAATTGAGGTGATACAACGATCAGATGGTGTATTTATATGCCAAAGGAAGTGTGCAGCTGAGGTTTTGAGTCGATTTGTAATAAATAATTACAATTCAGTTTGTAATCCTATTGCTCCAGGAATAAAGATTAGTAAAGATGAAAATGGCATAAAGGTGGATGCAACTCAATAAAAGCAGATAGTGTAAAGCCTGATGTGCCTCACAGCCACGCGTCCTGATCTCATGTTCGTTGTAAGTCTTATTAGTCGATTCATGGCATGTCCTACACAACAACACTTTGTAGCAGCAAAAAGGGTCTTAAGACACTTAAAAGGAACTGTGAGTTATGGTATGTTCTACAAAAAGGGAGGAGCAAGTGATTTGGTTGGGTTTATTGATAGTGACTACGTCGGTGACTTGGAGGACAGCAAGAGTACTTCAAGCTACGTGTTTATGATGAGTGGAGGAGCAATAGCTTGGTCATCTCGAAAGCAACCTATAGTCACCTTGCCAACCACAGAGGCTGAGTTTGTTGCAGCCGCTGCATGTGCTTGTCAAGTCATTTGGACGAGGAGGATACTAAAAGAAATTGGTAATTTGTAGACAAAAGGTACAAAGTTGATGTGTGATAATGTTTCAACTATAAAGCTATCCATAAATTCATTTTTACATGGTCGTTCCAAGCACATAAGGGTAAGATTTCATTTTCTTAGGGATCTTACTAAAGAAGGTACCGTTAATTTATTGTTTTGCGGCACTTAAGATCAACTAGCAGATCTGATGACAAAGCCCCTCAAGTTAGAAGCATTTCAGAAATTGCATGAAGAACTGGGCATGTGCACTCATTCGGATTTGAACTAACTCTTGATAAGAAGAATAAGTTCAAGGGAGGGATTGATAAAAGAATTTGTTTAAGTCAAGACTGTTAAATAAAGACCTATTCTTTTGGGTTGTTAGAGTTTTTAGCTATCGTTTTTATTCCTGTTATCTAAACCTTACGTTATTTGTGATCTTGTTTTCTCTTTCTTGTTAAAGTGTAAAGCTAGAGCAGCTTCAATAAAACTATCGCTTAAAACCCAATTGTTTATGTTTCTGTTTTTGATATTTTGTTGTCTAAAATTTCAAAGACCTAGTTATGCATTTGTTAGTTGTTAATGAAGAGACGACATTAATCTATCTGAACCTTCATTTATAGATTTCGTTCTTTTAGCTTTCTACAACAATTCCACATTTGCTTCCAACATATGTACTTTATTGGTAGAAATATCCAAGATAAAAGATTGGATTTGGTTTTCAACCTCTACTTTGTTTGTTAAGGCTCCACCTTAACCGGATGCTTGTAGATGAAACTGTGATGGGCCTCGACCCAGCCGAGCCTACTGCTAAGGATCAAATTGGCAACGTCATTAGGAAATCTACTCGTGAGAGGCAACAGACCGTGGTCCTCAAAGGCCACGTGTTAGGATGATATGCAGTCAATTAGTAAGTTCCTATTTTGAGAATAAAAGGGAAAAGGTTAGGCATAGCAGTGCATGAATTGTATGAATGATGACTTCATTTTCTCTCTCCTTTTCTCAAATTCTCCCTTCCATGAGATAGTACACTGTACAATTCCTTCCTTTCTTCTTAAACCTTCTATTTATGTACTCATCAATCTTTTACTGCTGCTTATTTCATCAGAATTAATCAGAATATTGCTCCCTTGTTTCTGTTATTTGCTTTCACTGTTACTGTTTTATTGCCTTGAATTCATACCATTACACTTTTTGGTGCTTTCATTGAGCCTTCTCCCCTCCCCACACAGCTGACGAAACTCGTTTAGCTAAGCTCGATGCCATCGTGAACTCCCTTCAATCCACTGTATCATCTCAACAAGCCACCATGATGGAAATGCAGAACTAGCTCGAAAACATCACCCGACAGCTCACAAGCTTGAGTCAACTTATAAAAGACAAGCAGCCGCCTTTAACCGATGATAAACAGCAGCCTAGTTCTGGTGAGCGTAAAATCGTCCACCACGCTGAATCCTCCCTTATACCAGTCACCGCCGTCCGACCACTGATTACGATTTTGACGGGGACGAGTTTCCTTTCAAACCGAAGCCCACCCACGTTGAACTCACCAAGTTCGACGGTACCGACCCGAAATCATGGATTTTTAATGCTGAAGAGTTCTTCGACTTTTATAACATCGATGATACGATCCGCATCACCATGGCCGCCTTCCACTTCGACGGCAAAGCTCGTTGGTGGTATCGCTAGATGAAGAACAACCGCCAACTATCTTGTTAGGCTAATTTCACTAAGGCTATGATCGAAAGGTTTAAGTCAGATGCTTTCGAGCCGCTGCAGGGATTACTATCGAAGCTGCAGCAATCGTCGTCAGTGGACGAATATCAGAGTAGGTTTGAAACTCTGTCGAATCAAACCAATGACCTGTCGGCATCATTCTTTGCGGATTACTTCGTGTCTGGGCTTCGTCCCGATATAAAAAATGAAGTCCTTTCCTTTCGGCCCAACTCGCTCAACCATGTTATAAGTTTAGTCGGTCTACAAGAGGCAA
The DNA here is from genome assembly GCA_029829435.1 of Erythroxylum hondense. NCBI lineage: Eukaryota > Viridiplantae > Streptophyta > Magnoliopsida > Malpighiales > Erythroxylaceae > Erythroxylum > Erythroxylum hondense. The sequence goes on from JANKYF010000225.1 coordinate 59,889,907, forward strand.
AACTCGCTAAAAGTCGTCGTTTCATTAGTAAGGGCATGGGCTTGGTAGACAAAAAATTTGAGAGCCCAGGTATTTTGCCCACACCATTTGCTAGCTCCACTCAACCTATGGCCCAAACTGACACAGCTAAGCCTGTTACTCGTCGTCTTACCCAAGCAGAAGCCCAACGCCGTCGAGATCATGGTTTGTGTTTTTATTGCGATGAGAAATTTGTTAGGGGGAATAAGTGTAATAAACCCCAATTATTTATTTGGATGATGACTGCCCTAGCTTCGACGATGAATGTCCCATTTCACCTGTACTCAACTCATCGTCTTCCTCCGTTTTGATTTCTTCTGTTGAATTCAACCAGTTTGTTTCGCTGCCGGTCATTTCTGAATCTCTTGATTCCTCAAGCTCAAATTCTGGTCCAACTATCATCTCTTGTAACGCACTTTCGGGGTGCCCTTCTCCAGCCACTCTTCACTTCTTGGGTCACATCCACGGCCACCCAGTTCAGATCTTTCTTGACAGAGGGAGTACACACAATTTTATTCAAACTCGTATGGTTCATTATTTGGGTTTCAAGGTCGACCGCTTAGTTCAATTTCCAGTAATGATTGGTAATGGAGACTGTTTGTGTAGCAGGGGTAAGATTCATAATGTACCATTAGTAATTCAGGGCATTGAAATTTCAGTTGATTTTTACGATCTTCCCTTGTATGGTTCTGATATTGTCTTAGGCATTGATTGGTTAGCTACTTTAGGGCATGCTATTACCAATTATGCAGATTGTTCGTTTCAGTTTGCTTATCAGAATTCGCAGGTTTGCTAGAAGCACATCACTACCTCGTATCCGCAACAAATTGAGCTTAATTCTCTTTGACGTTGTATTAATGTGGGCTCAGTTGCCACTTTCTTCAGTTTGCATATTAACTTTCATCCACTTGCTGCCACCACGGCTTCTACATCTGCATTCACACTGCTTCTTTGGCAGTTTGCAGATGTATTTACTCCGGTTTCGGGTTTAACTCCTCCGTGGCCTACCGATCATGCTATACAATTACAACTCGAGTCGAAACCAGTGAATGTTCATCCGTATAAATACCCACGTTATTATAAGCAAGAGATAGAAAAATAGGTTGTTGTTATGCTTCGAGAGGGCATTATTCACCCGAGTACGAGTCCTTTTTCTTCTTCAATACTCTTGGTTAAGAAAAAGGATGGGACGTGGCAATTTTGCGTGTATTATCGTGCTCTTAACTCTATCACCGTTCGGGATCGATTTCCAATTCCAACGGCGGATGAATTATTCGATGAACTCTTTGGTGCCACGATATTCTCTAAGTTAGACTTACTTGCCAGGTTTCATCAAATTTTGGTTAAATCCGATGATGTTTTGAAGACGGCTTTCTGGACTCATGAGGGGCATTATGAATTCCTTGTAATGCCATTTAGCCTTACCAATGCCCCATCTACATTCCAAACTATGATGACGAGCATTTTTAAACCATTTCTCCAGCACATTGTTCTCATCTTCTTCGACGACATATTGGTGTATAGCCGCACTTTGGAGGCCCATCACACTCATTTACAGCTCGTGTTTGAAACTTTACGAGCAAATAGGCTGGTAGCTAAAGAAAGTAAATGTGTTTTCGGGCAAGATTGCATTGAGTATTTGGGGTACCTTGTATCGGGCGATGGACTGAGTGTAGGCCCCTCAAAGATATCCGCCATTCAATCTTGGCCAGTTCCGACTTCAGTTGAAAGTGTGTCCATGGATTTCTCAGCTTTGCGGGTTATTATCGTCGATTTATTAAGGATTTTGCTCGAATTGCTTCGCTTCTTTCAGACTTGCTCAAAAAGGATAATTTACTTTAAAGCTCTGAGTCGCAAACTACATTTGCACTGTTGAAAACAACCCTTAGGGATGTGCCTGTGTTGGCTTTGCCTGACTTCTCCTCCCCCTTTGTTGTTGAAACTGATGCTTCGGGTACGGGTATTGGGGCCGTTTTGCAGCAACATGGCAGACCCATCGCTTATCATAGTCAGAAGCTTTCACCCCTAATGCAAGGGACACCGGCATATCATCGCGAAATGTTCGCTATAACACAAGCGGTGGGTAAATGGAGATAGTATCTTCTTGGTCGTCGATTCTCTATTGTCATGGACCAAAAAGCTTTAAAGAACTTGACCACGCAAACAATTCAAACTCCCGAGCAGCAACATTGGCTTTACAAGCTAGTTGGCTTTGATTTTGAAGTCTTGTACAGGCTCGAAAAATAGAACACCGTGGCCGATGCTCTTTCTCGAGTTCCAACCAAGTGTTTCATGGCTCTCTCGATTCAGAATTTCGAAAGATTGGAAGAATTTCGTAAGCTTAATACATCCAATTCTGAATTTCTTCGCATTCATGCTAAAATTGTTGTAGGTGAGCCTGGTTTCACTAAATTTTCGATCCATGATGGCCTTGTCTTCTTCCGACATTGATTGGTGGTTCCTAATGACATCAAATTGAAAAATTCAATCCTTAAGGAGTTTCACAGCTCTATAATTGGTGGACATGCTGGAGTTACACGCACTTATCACCGTGTAGCTTCTAACTTTTATTGGGTATCTATAAAGAAAGATGTCCAAAGCTTTGTACGCGAATGCTTGACTTTCCAAACGATGAAAGCGTCTCAACTCTCACCAGCTGGGTTGCTACAACCTATTCCATTGCCGACTCAAGTATTTGAAGAAGTCACTATGGATTTTATTATGGGTCTTCCCCCTTATTATGACAAAACTGTGATATTTGTGGTCATCGATTTGTTATCAAAGTATGGTCATTTCTTCGATCTTCCTAGTCAATTCACGAGCGTTAAATTGGCTGAGATTTTTTTTAATGGGGTGATCAAATTGCACAGCATTCCTACTAAGATTATAAGTGATTGAGACCTGTTATTTCTTAGTGCTTTTTGGGAAGAACTTAATCGGCTGCAGGGTACCACAAGGGCTCTAAGTTCGACTTATCATCTAGAAACTGATGGCCAAAGTGAAGCCGTTAATAAGGTACTTGAAATGTATCTTCGTTGTTTTGTTTCGGAAGCTCCTCATACTTGGGTTAAATTCTTATCGTGGGCTGAATATTGGTACAACACCACCCACCATGTGTCCGCTGGCATGACACCTTTTAAGGTACTCTATGGTCGTGATCCTCTGACCCTTATTCGCTATATTCTTGGCACTGCGAAACTTTCAAACCTTGATCAGAATTTGGCACACCGAGACTTACTTTTGGATACACTTAAGTCCAATTTGTTGAAGGCACAAACTCGAATGAAAAATCAGTTCGATAAACCCCGTCGTGATGTCTCATTCAATGTTGGTGATTGGGTTTTCGTTAAGTTACAGCCCTACCGCCAAGTGTCACTTTGCCTTCATTGCAACCAAAAGCTAAGTCCTCGCTACTTTGGTCCCTTTTGCATCCTTAAGCGCATTGGTTCAGTTGCATACAAGCTTGATTTGCCTCAATGCTCACGTATACATCCCGTTTTTCATGTGTCCGTCCTTAAGAAATGTGTTGGTGATCCTATTACTTAGACCATACCACTGCCTCTTCTTGCCCCAGCTGATTCATCACCAGACCACGACTCCCACGCTTCTGTTAATCTTGAGGACAAGGTCAAGTTTGAAGGAGAGGGTAATGTGATGAGCCTCGACCCAACCAAGCCTACTGCTAAGGATCATATTGGCAACGTCACTAGGAAATCTATTCGTTAGAGGCAACAGTCCATGGTCCTCAAAGGCAACGTGTTAGGATGATATGCAGTCAGTAGGTTGTTATTTTAGGAATAAAAGGAAAAAGGTTAGGCATAGTAGTGCATGAATTGTATGAATGATGATTTCACTATCTCTCCCTTTTTGAGATTCTCCCTTCCATTGGATAGTACACTGTACAAATCCTTTCTTTCTTCTTAAACCTTCTATTTCTGTACTCATCAATCTTATACTGCTGCTTATTTCATCAGAATTAATCAGAATATCGCTCCCTTGTTTCTATTATTTGCTTTCACTGTTACTGTTTTATTGCCTTGAGTTCATACCATTACAGAAACCCGGTTAAATATCCACGAATTAGAATAACAGTTGTTAGCTATGCCATGTTGCTTGTCCTTTACTGGAGTTTGGATTGATTTTTTGAAGGTAGGAGGTACTTCTACCTATATATTAGGTTCAAATCTAAGTGAAAGGAGTCAGTTCTTTTTTGCTTACAGTTTCAGTTATAGAGTTACAGAAAATGTTTTCTTTCGAATCGACATGCACTCTTTGAACCTATAGGTAATCACACTGTTAGTTGAGCAAACTCCAAATGAGCAGTTACTGAAAACAAGAAGAAATAAGGCAGAATCACTACGGAGTATGATAAGCATTCATAAACAGAGACAGAAGTAAGCTTCGAGAGTGGAATAATAATAATAATATCAACTTCAAAATTATAATAAACACAGACTGATTCACACTCATTTAACTTCTTCGATTTCATCCAAGGCATAGTTGTTCGTAGATACATTTGCATAATTAACCTTGTCGAATCGAACAACAACTGGATACCGAGTCTTGGGATCCTGTCCAATAAAGTTGGAAGTTGAGAATCAAGAAACATACTCGTAAAAGGACATGACAGAAATAAGAAATATCTGACCTGATCAACAGCTACAACAGATCCAATGCCATTGAACCAGTAGGACTCCCTCCTTAGAATCTTAACCTGAAGAGAAACACAAGCTCTCCGTAAACTGCAAGCATATCCAATTTATGCAAGACTTAACTAAAATGAAATTCTTCCCCAGTGACCTTGTCCTGCGACGTCATTAAGAACCAACGTCATCTTTCATATCTGTCTCTGTAATAATAAGCTATACAGATAATCATCTTTCAGTTTTTTTTCCCCCTCAACTGGTATGAAGCATTATCTTGCCATCAATCTTAATGTGCTTAATTATTCACTCAAATATGAAGGCTATGGAAACCAACTGGACGATATTTAATACACAGGCTATGCAAAGAATATTATATGCTTCTCAGGTATCATACGGAAGACCAACGAATACTAATAGCACCTTAAATTTAAGATTTTTAGCACTCAGCAGAGTACGAAGTTGCAAAACTTTCACAGATGGGAAGGAAAGGAAAAGTATAGTCTCCAATTTTCGATCGCCTTACATGGCGACTATACCTTGAGCACTTGTTTTCAAATAAGGATCTGTGACAAGGCGGCAACTTTACCTTGGTTCCTCTCTTGGGTCCAATTGGTGGTGGCTTGGGTTTTGGAGCTTCAGCTTCTGCCGTCGGAGCAGCCGTAGTAGGTGGAGGTGGTGCTGGGCCTTCATCGGAGGCTTTTACCACAAGTCTGGAACTTCTGGGGTCGAACTTGGAAGAGAAAAGAACCATGTTGGTCTTGGAACCTGAGTTTGTGTTAGTTGCAACATTAGGTGTCAACACAAAACCTGAAGCAGCCGACGCCATGCTGCAGCTCGCCATGTTCTGAAACTAACTTTGGCAGAAAACGAAAAGAAAAGACAGATGACCGGTGAGATTGAGAGGCTTTGAATTAATGAACACAGTTTTTCTTTGTTCTCACTCAAGAATTATCTCATCTTGGAAACCAAAGTCAATCGTCTCCTCCACTAGAATACTGCCACTTAGGCATATCCCCTTTCCTTTGGATAATGTGTTTACACGTCATAGTTTGTTCGGACATGATCCAATTTTCAATCCACTGCATCAATACTTAGGTTAGATTTTTACTTCTTGCAAAAAGAAAAAATTACTTAAGTAAATTACTTAATTCGAATAGAATTTAATTTGAGTGTAGATGATTTATAAGTATTGTTTGAGTCTGAATTTGGACTTAGCACGATCGACCCAACTATAAGCTCCCCTATTCTTCGAGTCTGACCAAAGAGAAAGTCGAAGGAGTATATACAGATTGTACAACTCGTCTGTAGGACAACTCGTGATAGACTCAATCGGTCGGACATCGATGCTTAGTGCACGACAGCTCGTCACTAATGTGCTTACACGTCAAAATTTGTTGGGACATGATCCAATTTTCAATCAAATGCGTCAATACTTGGCTAGAGTTTTACTTTCTGAAAAAAAAAAAAGATTAATTTAAATATAGATGATTTAAAAGTATTTTTTATAATTAAAATTTTTCTAAAATATTTCATGAGGGA
>JANKYF010000225.1:60158776-60171747 GCA_029829435.1 Erythroxylum hondense
AAGAGAAAATAATAATTATTAAACTACTTATCTATTTTCTCAAACTTCAAATTTTATAGTTACAAATATATAATACCTATAATAAAATGGTTCAAATCTTTTTTAAGCTTAAACTACAAATACTTATACTAGTAATGAAATTATATTACCTAAATAGAAATTATTTTTAACTTGTTAGTGAAAAATGTGATTTTTCACACATTAAATTGTAGTTGTTTAACTGCATATATTTTGAATTAGAAGAATTTGTTCTTTTTTAATGTTATCCTTTTGATAACTAATTATATTTAAATCATTTGGTCTTTCGTTACATTATTTTTTTCAAGTTAAGATACGATGAAAATATTTTAAAATTTATTCGAACACATTATATCAGGCAAAATTAGCATAATATATTACTTAAACATCTATAGAATTCAATATGTGTTAAGAATATGCAAGAAAAAATTAACAATCTATATTAAGATTGTACAGTCAAATATATACAATATAAACAAATATAAAGAAGACAAGTGGATATTATTAAACTTTTTTATTGAACTTCTGCTTCTATTTAATCATGAAAGGTGACGAGCTATTTTCGTTGTGTCGTTCTTCTGGTTCCTGCGAGGGGTGTGTTTCACCGTGGACCACGCCGGAACAACGTGGGTCGATGGAGTCCGTGAACTCAGAGGCTCATCAGGCAAAAAAGGGTCGTACGCACAAGCGTAATGACGACCAACGCCAGCCTAAACCTTCCTACATCGCGGTAGTCACAAGGAGCACGCCAAAGGGTGGTGACACCATGCTCACCGATTGGCCCCCCGAAGAGCCAATTGAAGTTGAAGAAGGGGATATAACGCCAGTAGTCAGCGACCAAGGTGGCAGTCCCCTCCTCTCACTGAGTCTGAAAGCCAAGCTAGATAAGCAATGGGAGAGGGCGGTTATTCTCAAGGTCCTGGGATGACGTGTGGGTTTCTCAGTGCTTCACAACAAGCTGCGGGCTCTGTGGAAGCTAGGGGCCAAGATGAAAATGGTGGACCTAGAGCATGAGTATTTTCTGGTGAAATTCCAGGAGGAGCACGATTACTTTCGCGTCCTCACCGAAGGACCCTGGGTGGTGTTTAGGCAGGTGGTCGCGGTTCAACGGTGGAGCCCGTCATTTCGTCCTTCCCCGGCCGTGATCACTAGGGCCGTTGTTTGGATTAGGATTCCCAATGTCCCGATCGCTCGCCATCATCCGAGTATCCTCTCGGCGTTGGGTGACTTGGTTGGCACTACTGTTCGCCTTGATGAAGAGACGATGTTGGCCAACTGAGGCAAATTCGCTAGGCTCGCTGTGGAGATCGATTTGCTCCTCCCCTTGACGCCGAGCATAGATCTGGACGGGGAAAAACTCCTTATCTCCTATGAGGGGCTGCCACAAGTCTGTCTCAAATGCGGCATACTGGGTCATACACCCAGCGCTTGTGTTCGGTCTGCCTCTTCAGAGAAGCAAGTCACTCCGCAGACTACTTGTGAGGGTTCAGTAGCTACCGAGCATGGGGGTTCGGTGGAGGAGCAAGGAGCGACGCAGGAGGACCCATCGTCTAACGACTACGGGTCGTGGCTCAACATCCAAAGACGATGCCCACGTGCTGTGAGAGGACAAGGACCTGACCGTGAGCGTGCCTCACATGGCGGTAGCTCTGCTAGAGGTTCTAGGTTTACAGTGCTGTTAAATAAGGAACCTGTAGCAAAAGGGACAGCCCCCTTGGATTGGGACAGCGCCTTAATGTTTTTAGTTTCCAAGGAACCGATTGGTCTACTACACAGTCCGGGACCCATAAGGCCGCTGCTAAATCCAGGCGCGCGAACCAGGGTGCTAAGGGTAAAGGAGTCCTCGCCCACCAAAAGCCTCGAGAGGCCACGGATCTGTCTAGCGTGGGCCTAACAGTCGCAGACGGCCCAAGTGCCCCAATATGCCTGAAACCCACGACCGCTGCTCGCAACCTCGCTGTCCACATCCCGACACATTTTGAAATGATTTGTGACACCCAGCTCCTTGAGACTCAGCTTCAGACACCCGAGGCGAGTACACCTCGCCTGGTGGAGGGGGAGGCTCCCGAAACCACTTCGGCCATCCTTGAGATTCCACCTTCCAACCCGCCCGATATAGCGATGACCTTGGTGGGGCCGAAGGATCCACTACGCCCAAGCCCCCATCAGGATGAGATCCTGGCCCCTATTACCGGGGAGCCTAGGGACGCTACAGTCGAGAGCTAGGAGGTTGCCCCGAGGTAAGATTCCTTTTCATTTCCTTTTTATGTCGATTTTATTCTGGAATTGCCAAGGAGCAGGAGGGTCCAAGTTCCAGACCGTCTTACTTAACTATCGTCGCAATTATAAATCGGGCATTTTGGCCTTGGTGGAACCCCGAATCAGTGGAGTTCGGGCTCAGGCTTTTATTCGTACCCTCGAGTATGATTACTCATTTCGAGTCAAAGCACAAGGTTTTTCTGGCAGTATTTGGCTCCTATAGGAAGAGGCCTTTGATATTTCGGTAGTTATCGTCCATTGGCAATTTTTACATTCTACCGTCAAGTACCGGTCTCATTCGTTTGCCCTTACCGTCGTGTATGCTAGTCTGCAATTGTCCTCCAATCTTGTCTTTGGGCCGCTCTGAATTGGATTGGACGCTCCAGTTCTTGCTCGTGATTGGTAGGGGGAGACTTCAACGCTAAGCTGGAAATCGCGGACAAAAGGGGCAGCTCCCCCTCGACTTAGGTAGTCAGCCGACGGTTTAAGGATTGGGGGCATCAGTGTGGGATCCATGATTTGGGGTATATCGGATCCAATTTTACTTGGCGCAGAGGGTCGGTCCAAGCTCAGCTTGATCGAGTGTTTGGCTAGTCCACCTGGGTACAACAGTTCCCCCATACGGTTAACCAGCACCTTCCATTCCTTGGTTATGATCATAGGCCTATGCTTCTCCATTTATTCCCGACTCCGTCAAGGTTTTCAGGAGGTTGTCAATGCATCTTGGAACCCGACGGATGGGTCGGTGAGTAGCTCTTTACGTCAGCTCTCGGGACACCTCCAAAGGTGGAACCAGTAAGAGTTTGGAAACATATTCTACCGAAAGAAGTAGCTCGTTGCCAGATTTGAAGGTATTCAGCGAGCTATGCAGGCCGGGGTGCGAGACTCGTTACTGGAGTTGGAGGACAGACTTAGCCACAAGCTCTTACAGGTCCTTTGCAAGGAGGAACTGTATTGGCATCAAAAGGCGAGATGTGATTGGCTTTCCCAAGGCGACCGGAATACCAAGTATTACCACACGCTCACCCTGTCCAGACGAAGAAAGCTGCATATCGAGAAGCTCATTGATTCTGAGGGTAATAGTGTTTCGGATCCAGATCGTCTGCGTACCCTTGTGATCGATTCTTTTGTCCAACTCTACAGCCTGGACGCTGGGCTTCCCGTGCAGTTCCCCATCATTGGAGCCTTCCCGCCCCTATCGGCAGCCCACGTTCAGGAGCTTACCCTCCCAGTATAGGCTTCAGAGGTCTCTCGTGCTATTTTCGCGATGAATCCCAACAAAGCCCCAGGCGAGGATGGTTTCAATGCTCTTTTCTACCAGCGCCAGTGGGGGACGATGGGACCGGCTATAGTGGAATTCATTCAGAAAATTTTTGAGCAAGATCATTAGGACCCGGACTTCAATAGCATACTTCTGATTCTTATCCCGAAGATCCCTTCTCCAACTCGGGTTTCCCAGTTTCGGCCGATTAGCCCGTGCAATGTGTTGTATAAGATTGTTTCTAAAGTGCTAGTGCACCGCTTGCAAGTTCACATGGCCCACCTCACCGCAGCGACTCAATGCAGCTTTATTCCGGGCCGGCATATTACGGATAATATTATTATAGCCTAGGAGGTGATCCACTCTATGCGGGAAAAAATGATAAAACTAGATAAATGGTCGTTAAAGCGGACTTAGAGAAGGCGTATGATCGGCTTCGGTGGTCGTTTATTCAAGAGAATCTGGAGGATATTGGTCTCCCGGATCATTTAGTGTGGGTCATTATTCATTGTGTTACGACCCCTTCATTTTGGGTTGTGTGGCAAGGGGCTACTTCGGAGCCTTTCAGGCCTTTGCGTGGGCTCAGGCAAGGGGACCAGCTCTCTCCTTATCTTTTCGTTCTCTGCATGGAGAGGCTGGGTCATCTCATTTCGGCCGAAGTGGCCCGGGGGTGTGAAAGCCAATTAGACTGGGCCGCACATGACCTCCCATATCCCATCTTTTCTTTGCCGATGACCTGATGCTCTTCGCAACAGCTGGGGATAGTCAGATACAACTCATCACTAGCACCTTAGACACGTTCTATAGAGCGTCTGGGCAGCAAGTTAGCAAGGCCAAGTCTCAGGTCTTCTTCTCCAAGAACGTCACTCAGGAGACTGCGCATCGCCTTAGCCAAGGGCTTTAGGTGACTTGCATAAATAACCTTGGCTGGTATTTAGGGGTTCCTTTGATCCATGAAAGGACGAACCGACACACATATTAGCATATCCTTGACAATGCTCAGAGGAAACTTATAGGGTGGCAGGCCAAGATGCTGTCCCTGGCCAGTAGGGTTACTTTAACCCAGTCGGTCCTTTCGGCGCTACCCATGTTCACGATGCAAACGGTTTGGCTTCCCCGTCACCTGTGTAACGAGCTGGAAAAATTTATGAACAACTTTATTTGGGGTTCCTCGCCTGAGCACCGTAAGATGCATCTTGTGAACTGGGAGACGGTGTGTCAGCCTAAAACTGCGGGAGGCCTAGGCCTCAAACATATTCGGTCTACGAACGATGCGCTCCTGGCGAAGTTGGGGTGGGGCCTGCTCACTCAACCTTCGGCCCTTTGGGTACAGATCCTTCAGGCTAAATATCACCTTGATACTATCCACCTACCCCTCACGATTTCCCGTCCCGGGGAGTCGTCGGTTTGGCAAGGGATCTCGGCGGCCTGGCCTTGGGTCCGGCAAGGGACCAAATGGACCGTGGGGAACGGGAGGAGGGTGTTATTTTGGTTAGATAACTGGCTGGACGGTTGGGGACCGCTTCTTCCAGTGGCCTCCTCTCCGGTCCCGAATACCCTTCGTTTGAGTACAGTTGTGGATCTCACTACTGACGGCGGTGAGTGGCGATGGCATGAATTCCAACAGTACCTCCCATCTGAGGTTTGCTTGGCTCTTGCACAATTAGGCCCTATAGTTGACAGTTTGGGGGTGGACAATCTACGGTGGGCACCTACCCCCACGACGGTTTCACTGTGGCGTTGGCGTATGAGCTTATCGAGGACCACCCCACGGATACTCGACACCGACTGTGGGACATTATCTGGAAATGGGCGGGCCCTCAGCGCATTTGTTCATTTTTGTGGTTGGTGGCTCAGCGTAAACTCCTTACAAATCACCAGCGTGTGGCTAGGCATGTTGCCACCGACAATAGTTATCGATTCTGGGGGCAACTAGAAACCACTGCTCACGTGGTTCGGGACTACTCGAGGGTGCAAACTCTCTGGGGTCAATTTCCTCCAGAAGTGGTGACTTGGGATTTTTCCAGCAAAAGGTGGACTCTTGGTTATCATGTAACCTTAACTCGTTTGTTCCGATGCAGCAGGACGCATGGGCCACGATCTTTGGTGTTGCATGCTGGTTTCTCTGGAAATGGCGGAATGGTAACTTATTCGAACCGGGTTTTGTTTGGCCGTCAGATGGTTACAGAGTTATCATGGATTACGTGGGGTGGATTGCCCGAGCCAGGATGCTGGAGAGCTGCATTTTTTCGGCCTAGAGCTTACCAGTGGGTACATTTGTGGGGTGGTAAAAGCCTGTGCCGGGTTGAGTGAAAGTCAATTCTGATGACGCTATGCATCATGTGTCTACAGTGATTTCCGCTGGGGGTCTGATTCGGGATTGACAGGGGGAGTGGTGTGGCGGTTTCCAACAGCTCATCGGTCGGGGGTCACCCTTAGCTGCAGAATTATGGGGGGTGTTCTCAGGTCTTCACCTAGCCTGGGACCTGGGTTATCGCCGCGTGATAGTCGAAGTCGACTCCCGTGAAACTATTACCTTGCTCTCTTCCCCATTTGTGGTCCTGACTGACGTTTTTGCTTTGGTGACAGATATCCGTCAGCTGTTGCAACGGGAGTGGACGATCCAGCTCCAGCACGTGTTCCAGGAGGGCAACCAGTGCACGGACGACCTCGCTCGCCTTGCTGGTGTCCGAGGCCCGGGGCTTTACTTCTTACCCGAACCCCCTTTCGGCGTCCAGGAGCTCCTCCGACGAGATGCAGAAGGCGCCATGTACCCCCAGGAGTTAATTTAGTGTTGTTATTTCCTTTGTAAAAAAAATAGATTTAACTCCAACCTCCGGAAAACAAGAACTAAGGTCAAGAAATTATATGAATAAAGAGTTGCTTACAACTCTTTTAGACACGAGTTTTTGGCTTGTAGTTCTTGATTAAAGAAGCTTATGCTAGTTGGATATTATGAGAATACTATCACCGCTTCCAGCTTATAATTTTTTGTGTGATTTTTTTAATATTTAATATAGAACTCACCAATTGCATATAAATACTATGTTAACTCTAGTGAGAAAAAAATAATTAAAAAAGTTATGCCAGCATTTAAATAATACAATCTTGATAAATTTAAAAGTTTTATTAGTTGAAGGCTTACTTAAAATAATTTTAAAGTGTTAAGATTTTTTAAATTAAAATATTAAAATTTGTCATATACTTTAATGCAAATATTGAGATTTAAAATAAACTTTTTATTTAAATATTTATTTAAAAGACCCTTCATGATCAATTTAATAGACTAAAAAAAATTTGGCTTATAATTCTAGAATAGAGAACGTATTTTGATCTTATGGTAATACTACTGACATGTTGGAGTATAGTTTATAAGGTAAATTCTATAATTCTTTAATTCAAAACTTTTCTATTGAAGCGTAGGCCAATAGAAACCAGATTGAAGAACTTTTGCTGCTATTCTTGTTAAGCCAAAGTGACATCCATATGGTGATGAATGACAATGCTCCAAAATTACTAAGACTTCATCTTCTGGGATACATCTTCGAATCACTTGATCAGGACACTGTTCACGTCAAATAGGAACTTTTTCTTTTAAGATGGACTTAAATCCAAAGGAATCAAACCTGTAGCTAAATAATTCACCACATCGGCAAACCATGGAAGCTTTTCATTGACTCTGAATAACTGCTCATCTGTGAAAGTCTCTTGAATAGGTACTGATGGCCTTGAATCCTCAAGCTCTAATCGAGATAAATGGTCAGCAACTGCATTTTCTGTCCCCTTTTTGTCTTTGATTTCTACATCAAACTCTTGCAAAAGCAACACCCATCGAATGAGTCGTGGCTTGGCATCTTTCTTTGCAAACAAATATCGGATTGCAGCATGATCTGTGAAAACCACAACTTTGGACCCAATGATATATGACCGAAACTTGTCCAAAGCAAAAACAACTGCCAACATTTCCTTCTCTGTAGTAGTGTAATTTTGCTGGGCATCATCCAAAGTCCGGCTAGAGTAGTAGATAACCCTGAACACTTTCTCTCGCCTTTGGCCTAACGCTGCTCCCACTGCAAAGTCACTTGCATCACACATAATTTCAAATGGTTGTTGCCAATCAGGTGTGATCATCACAGGAGCTGAAATCAACTTTTTCTTGATCAACTCAAAAGCCTGCAAGCATTTCTCATTGAACTCAAATTTCACATCCTTTTCTAAGAGATTGCAAAGGGGGTTGGCGATCTTGGAGAAGTCTTTGATGAATCTCCGGTAAAACCCTGCATGTCCAAGGAAACTATGGATACCCTTTACATTTGTTAGTGGAGGAAGCTTTTCAATAGTTGTTGTTTTGACTCGATTCACTTCAATGCCATGTGCAGACACTTTGTGACCCAACACAATTCCTTCCCTCACCTTAAAATGACATTTCTCCTAATTGAGCACCAAGTTGGTATCCTGACATCTTTTCAACGCTAGAGACAAATTATGTAAGCACTTATCAAATGAATCACTAAAAACAAAAAATCATCCATTAAAACTTCCATGAAATTCTCAACCATATCAGAAAAGAAAGTCATCATGCAACGTTGAAATGTAGCAGGAGCATTGCAAAGACCAAAAGGCATATGCCTAAATACAAATGTGCCAAAAGGACAAGTAAATGTGGTCTTTTCTTTATCTTTAGGTGCTATGGCTATTTAGTTATATCCTGAGTACCCATCTAGAAAACAATAAAATGCATATCTAGCAAGTCTATCCAACATCTGATCTATGAATGGCAAAGGAAAATGGTCTTTCATAGTGGCTTTGTTCAACTTCCTATAATCCATACAAACTCTCCATCCAGTGATTGTCCTAGTGGAAATAGTCTCATTGTTATCATCTTTAACTATAGTGAATCCACCATTTTTAGGAACAACCTGAGTAGGACTAACCTACGAGCTATCGAAAATTGGGTAAATGATTCCAGCCTTAAGTCATTTCTGAATTTCGTTCCTAGCCACTTCCTTCATTGTTGGGTTCAACCTTCTTTGGGGTTCAATGCTAAGGGTGAATGACTCCTCCATCATAATTTTATGCATTACAATAGAATGACTAATTCCTTTAATGTTTGAAATTGACCAACCCAATGCATTTTTTAACTCCCCTAATACCCTAAGCAAATTTTCTTATTCTAAATAAGTCAATGAAGATGAAATGACAGGAAAAGTTTGATTAGCACCCAAGAATGCATATTTTAAATTTTCAGGCAAGGGTTTCAAATCAATCGATGGGTGCACTTCTTTCACATTACTAACAACATCATCATTAGTCACAAAAAAGAAAGGTTCGGGTTGATCAAAATTTTTCAAACATTCAAAAGAATCCAATACCATCATAAAACAAGCATCATCATCATCCATAGTATCTTTTCCAAACATACCTTCCAAACATGTCAATAATGGGTCTTTAGATATAAAGGAAGGAAAAGATGGTACCACACAAGAGGATATGACATTCACTCGGTTGCAAGTTGGTGTATCACTTGGATATTTGAGCGATTTGTATATGTTGAACTTCACCTTCTCGCCATTTATATGCAAGGTTAATTCCCTTTGTTGCACATCAATCACTACGCCTTTGGTAGCTAAGAGTGGTCCCTAAGTATGATCGGGATCTCCTTATCTTCTTCCATGTCAAGCACCACAAAGTCTGCAGGGAGAATAAATCTGTCAACACGAACAAGAACATCTTCTACAATATCTCGAGGATAAGTGAGAGAACGGTCGGCTAATTGGAGATGACTTGACTTCTCCTAATCCCAGCTTTTAGAAGATGGAAAGAGGCATGAGATTTATGCTTGCCTTCAAATCGCAAAGCACTTTACCAAAATATGTGTTGCTGATCTCACATGAAATTGTGAAGCTTCCTGGATCTTTCAGTTTCTGTGGTAACTCTCTTTGCAAGATTGCACTACACTCTTCGGTCATCAATACTGTCTCATAGTCTCCAAATCTCCTCTTTTTGGTAACAATGTCCTTGATGAATTTTGCATAATTCAGTACTTGATCAATAGCTTCAATCAAGGGAGTGTTGATCTCAAGTTTCTTAAAGATTTCAAGGAATTTTGCAAATTGATCATTGATTTTCTTCCGTTGAAATCTTTGAGGATATGGTAGTTTGGGGATGATTTTTGTTTGCAGTTCCCCTTCTAGTTTCTTCTCCAAACTAACTTCTTTCTCAACTTGTGTAGCTGCACTTGCTTCTTCACAAGTATTCTTTCCTTCATTATCATTGGACTGAGTGGAGCTTTTTTCTTTAGGTTTCACCTCTTCCAATTCTTTTCCATTTCGCAGAATGATGGCCTTGCTCTCTTGGGTTAGTTTCAGTATTACTTGGAAATGTCATCTGATTCAAATTCCCAATAGCATTTGCAAGTTGTCCCAATTGAACTTCCAAACCCTTCACTGAAGTCCCGATACTAGTTACTTGCATCTTTAGCTCATCCATATCCTTATCATTCTTGTGAAAATGGTTTCTTGTCTCAGTTACAAAAGTGCCAATCATTTCTTCCAAGGAAGGTCTTTGTTCTGCCAATGGTGGCCCATACCCAGGTGGGTGGGGCATGTTCCTTTGAATGCCGTAGTTATATTGCCCCTTAGAGTTATAGCCTTGACCATATTGATTTCCTATTGGTTGTGACTTAAATCCCACGTTCCTTTGGTTAACAAACTGGGCTTATTCCACCCCCTCATCATTGGTGTAGAATGAATGACTAGTAGCTGCCACCTGCTCATTCTGTCTTTCTTTTGACAAGAATTTTGAAAATTGATTAGATATGGCTGCCAATTGAGAAGATAACTGAGTTACTTGGTCCACTTCTAAAATTCCTCTATTTCCATTAGTTCTCTCGAAAGGCCACTGGTACCTGTTTGAAGTCATATCTTCCAACAATGCACATGCTTCTTGAGATGTTTTTCTCATCAGAGTACCACCTGCTGTTACATCCATAATGATTTGAGTCTGGCCATTCAACTAGTTGTAGAACATTTCCACTTATACCCAGTCTTGGTATCCGTGATGTGGACACTTTCTCAAAAGATCTTTATACCTCTCCCAAGCTTTATGCAATGATTCCAAGTCATGCTGTCTAAATGTACTGATCTCTGCTGTTAACTTCACAGTTTACCAGTGGGAAAAATTTAATCAAGAATTGTTATGCCACCTCTTGCCAAGTTTGCATTCTATCAGCAGAAATTGAGTGAAGCCAATTCTTAGCTTTGTCCCGAAGAGAGAATGGGAACAAAGTGAGCCTAATGTCATCTTGCGTTGCCCCTTAAGTCTTGATAGTGTCACATAATTCCTGGAAGCTTGCAAGATGATCATTTGGATCCTCCATTGGTGCTCCTTTAAACTAATTTGTTTGAACCAAATTGATGAGTCCCGGTAAAATATAAAAATTTTGAGCATGAACATTAAGCCTTTAGATACTGTGATAATTGTCTACCACTGTAAACTAGAAGTATTCCCTGATAGGATGTTGTTGTAACTGTTCCTATTCATTTCCATTATCTCCTCTTCCATTTCCTTTGGTCAAATTAGCTATACCAAACTTGGCCTATAACTGAGTCAATCTTTAAGCCATTTCATTCCTCTCTCTTTGAATTCTCTAAAGTTCTTCTACTTGATTTTCCATTTTCTTTTGCCGACGAATTGACTTTACTATTCTTTCAAACTCTGGGTCAAACTGTCTTTCTTGCCCTCTAGTGGTTCGGGACTTACAATCCTTTTACACTTAAGCTGCATAAAAAAATAAAAATGTAAAAGAAAAAGAAACAAATAAGTTACTCTAGGGACAAAAAGAAAACCAACAAGTAAATATCAAACTAGCTATAGAAGCAAACACTCAAACATTAATCCCCGACAACAGTGCCAAAAACTTGTCCATTAACCACAAATGCACGGTTGTCGAAGTGAGTAATAAATCGGTAAGAACCGAGTCGTATCTACAAGGATTATGAGAAAGTTCAAATCTATGCTAGCGGACAGTGTTTGAAATTGAGTTTAATGAAATTTTGGGAAATTAAAAGCAATGTAACGAATTATTAAAAACTAAAGGAAATTTCTAAGAAACTACACAATTCAATGCAACCAAAATAAATATGAATACGATAAATCTATGCAATAACTAATTAAGAAAAGAGTGCAACAATTGTTTAATTAAAAGTATTAACGGCGATGGGGACTAACTTTCTCTTAGGGAATGAAATTTTTGCTTATCTCAATATTGAATTAGCTATCCTCCACAAATAAAATATCCTAACCTTGTAGGTGAATTTTAAGAGTAAATAATCTCCTCCTGCCAAAGGTGAATTAATCTATCCACTCTGGACAGTACTTAGTAATCCCTTACTTAAGTTTTTTTAGAGATCTTAAGTTCCACACTCAAACCTTCTAATTTCACCTTCTCAGTTTCTTAGGTCTCTCAACTCACAAGAAAATCCTAGTCAGAATTTCCTTTAATCATCTAGCAAAAATCTCCTTTTCTCAAAGATAAATTTATACCAAGCCAACTTTCAATAATCCAAAGTAAGAACAATTATACCTAAGGAAAATCAACAAGAAAATGAATATTATGTGATAGATTCATAAATGTTCAAAATTAAAGCATCGACAAAAATATCAAATCCGTAAGAGAAATTAGAGTTCTAGCCACAAATCATTATGCCAACCAATCCACAAACACAAACGGGGTGTTTGGAAACCTTCGAATTGAATTCATTAACGAATTAGATTCAATTACATTAATAGGATTGAATTGAATTCAATTTATAGTGTTTGAAACAAACTCATTAATATTAGAATTGAATTCAATTACATTGTTTAGAACACAATCAAAATGAATTCAATTATTTCATATGACACATTTACCCTCGACTAAAAAATAATTAAATAATAAACATTCACAGTTACATAGAACAACTTATAAACATCAATTTCATTATAAATAATATCATTAAAAAAGTTCATTATTAAAATGAAAAGAAAAAATTGATTGCAAATGACATTAGGTTAGACCGAGCTTGTTAGATAATAGAAAACTATTATAATTTGGAAGTTTAAAATTGCATGAACGAGCAGTAATTATTGTGTTGATAACTACCAAGCACTATCAAATTTTGAAATTTCACTCCAAATTACATATACTATTGTATTAACTGGTGATGCGTGAGTTGCTGTTAGGAGAAGAGTAGCGTCTGGTGGTGCGTGGGTTGCTGTTGGGAGAAGAGTGTGGCTTGTCTGGTGTAGCATCCCACTCCCGCGAGACCTGAACCCGACATCGATGGTGATATCCGAGTCCATGCCCCGCGAGGGTGGCGTGCTACATCACTCAGACGAAACTCAGTATAAATTTTTTTTAAAGACATTCATACGCGCGAAAAACAGTAGACAA
>JANKYF010000225.1:60222261-60237488 GCA_029829435.1 Erythroxylum hondense
TATTTTTTATTAAATTTATAAATTCATGTGGCACAAATATAAGTACAATTAAACTAAGTGGCACAAATATAAGTACAATTAAACTAACATATCAGATTAAACTTAAATTTATATATTTTAATAAATCTTAATTAAACCTAATTAATTTGATTTAATCTTAATTAAACTCTTTTAAACTTAAAAATTCCTAAATATTAAAATTCCCAAATCCAAATATGTCTTCTTGTTCGCGAGTGAATAGCTAATTTGTATGGAAAGAAGTATATTTTCCAATAGAAGATGTGTGTATTATAGGAAATATGATTGATATGTCTTGATATAATCCTTTAATATAGGATCTCTATAATAGCCATATATACGAGCCTATTTAAGGGTTATCTTCTAAAGAAGAAATATACAACAGAAAACCTTAGACTTCAACATGATATCAAAGGTTATCCCAAGCTTTGTACATAAACCCCAAATCGTCGCAGTAGACTAACCAAAATTTTCATTCAAAATTCGTCTTGAAACAAGGGACCAATTATGGATGACAAAAATACTAAAATTGTCACCATGAACCAAAATCCGACCTCAATTGAATTACCTAATCTCAACAACTTGCCTTTTGGATTTAGATTGAATGACATAAAGTTCAAAATCTGGTAAAAAATGATTGAAGTCCATGCATGAGAAAAATTCTGGTTACTCAAAATAGTACACTGAGGATGCAATTGTGCGAGGATGGTTGTTAAAAACTATCGAACCACTTCTCCTTCGCTTATTTATTGATCTTCCATTAGCCAAGGAAATCTAGAATAGTGTTGCCCAAACTTTCTGTTGAATATGTTGAATGTTGAAGATATTTTGTATTACTTGTATCGTGTCTATAGGAACAAGGGTTTATATACAAAATTCCTAGGACTATTGAGGAAGTAATCTAGCTATTAACTCTATGAAATCTCTCAATTATAGGAGAGATTATAGGTGTAATTATAACAATGTCAATGCTAATAATCTCTGGTCAACACTCCCCCTTAAGTTGGCGCACATGCCCAACTTGCTAATGAGATTATGAAACTGTTTGTTTTAGAGTCCTTTGGTAAAGACATCTACTAGTTGTTCATTTGACCCCACATGGAATAATTGCAAAGAGCCATTCACAAGTTTCTCCTTCACAAAGTGTCAGTTAATTTTATATGTTTTGTTCTATTATGTTGAATAGGATTGTGAGCTATACTAATGGCATCTTTGTTATCACAGTAGGGAGATGAACTTCCTTCATCTGTCAGTTGTAATTCATTCGTCAGCTTCTTTACCCACAATAGTTCGCACACACCTTGAGTCATATCTCTATATTCGGCTTATGTACTAGATCTAGCAATTTATGTTCTGTTTCTTGCTTCTCCAGGTGATTAGATTTCCTCTTATGAGCGTACAATAACCAGTGATTGACCTCCTATCATCTGGAGATCCAGCCCAATCAGCATCTGTAAATGCTTCTATCTTAAGATGACCATTGTTAGTGAACATAAGACCTTTTCCTGGAGCAGATTTTAGATAATGCAAAATGCGGAATACAACTTGTAAGTGTGGTTCGTGTGGATCATGCATGTATTGACTTACCAGATTGATTGCAAATGCTATGTCTGGCCTAGTGTGAGAAAGATAAATAAGTCTCCCATCTAACCTCTAATATCTTCTTATGTCCACTGATGTACCTGTTTCTGCTTGCAGTTTGTGATTGCTGTTGATAGGAGATTTAGTTGGTTTACAACCCATCATACCGATTTCTTCTAATAAGTGTAGGATATATTTTCCCTGGGAGATAAAGATTCTTCTTCTTTATCTAACGACTTCAACTCTTAAGAAATATTACAATTTTCCTATGTCCTTAATTTCAAATTCTTGAGCAAGAAGTTTCTTCAGCCTAGCCATCTCTTCTGTATCATTTCCAGATATAATAATGTCATCAACATAGATAATAAGAAACGTGATCTTACCTTAGGAGTGCTTGATAAATAGGGTATGATCTACATTACTCTGTTGATAACCAAAGGATATTGTTGCCCAATTGAAATTTTCAAACCATGCTCGTGGTGATTGTTTCAGCCCGTAAAAGGCCTTTTTTAACCTACAAACCTTCCTTTGTGTCTTCTTATCTTCAAACCCTGGAGGAATCTCCATATATACCTCCTTCTTTAGATCCCCATGAAGAAATACATTTTTAACATCGAATTGATGTAAGTCCCAATCTAAGTTAGCTACACACGAGAGTAAAACTCTAATTGTATTCATCTTAGTAATATGAGCAAAGGTTTCTTGATAGTCCACTCCATATGTTTGAGTAAAGTCTTTAGCCACCAATCTCGCCTTGTACCTCTCAATGGATCAATCTGGCTTATGTTTCACTGTGAATACCCATTTGCAGCCAACTGTCTGTGTTCCTTTTGGAGCGGTGGCAAGTTCCTAAGTCCCATTTTTTGCTAGGGCCTTCATTTCTTCAATCATAGCTTCTTTCCATTGGATAGTTTTCGTTGCTTCTTTCCAATCCTGTGGAATAGACACAGAATAAACAAACAAGATAAAGGCTCTATAGGCAGGACATAGTGAGTCATATGTAACAAAGTTATAAATTGGGTGCTTGGTGCAACTTCTAATGCCTTTTTGAAGAGTAATCGGCTTATCTAAATCATCAGATAAATCATATTCTAGCTCACCAGTATTTTTGAGGGAAGAGGATGGCATTGGCATAGACTGCATGATGGCCTTTTTTATCTTATCTCGCCTTCAGTATGTCTTTGAGTTTGGTCTATCTAAGCGTCGACTTCGATCCTCTTGAACCAAACGAGTTGTCTTCCCGTGAATTGTTATTCATCCTTGGATCATATTATCTTTAGAGTCAAACAACACTTCGTCTTCAATCTCATTCTCCCCTATAAGAGGATTTGGAGATGTAATGAAATAGGACTCATACTCTAGAAAAGTGACATCTATACTTACAATGTATTTCTTAGACAAGGGTTGATAACACTTATATCCTTTTTGTGTAGAAGAATATCCAATAAACACACATTTCAAAGCTCTTGGCTCCAACTTGCCAACATTTTGAGCATGAATAAAGCAGACACACCTAAAGACTCTTGGAGGTATAGTATAAGAGTTAGTACCTTGTAATATTTCAACAAGGATTTTAAAATCTAAAATTCGAGGTGGCATTCTGTTGATAAGATAGGCCGACTGAAAGGAATGCATCACCCTAATATCCTTTTGGAAGATTCATTGTGAACATGAGTGATCACGTAACCTCCAGATTGTGTCTGTTCTTCCTTTCCGCAACTTCTTTTTGTTCACTAGTATAGCCATAACTAGTTTGATGTACTATTTCATTAAAATCTAGATAAGCATGAAATTTGCCATCCATATACTCTATTCCATTATCTGACTGTAAGATTTTAACTCTAATATCATGTTAAGTACAAATCATTTTGTGAAAAGATTGAAAGCATGAAAAAACTTCATTCTTAGTTTTCATCAGATAAACCCGCATCAATGTGCAACAATCAATAAAGGTCACAAACCATCTATAGCCAAAAAGAGAGGGAGTTTGAGTAGGACCCCAAACATTAGAGTGAATGGTCATAAAAGGAACATAGGTCTTATTATTTGATAAATGATACGAACTTCTAGTATGTTTAGCAAGTTCATATGCTTCACAAAATAAACAATTAAAAGAAGTTCTTTCAAACAAGTTTGGATAAAGTTTGCTAGAGCAAAAAACGAGGGGTGTCCTAACCACTTATGCCATTGTAGAATTTTCTTATTAATCACATCATTTCCAAAAGGTGCTTAATGTGCAATTATTAAGAGCTCTTCTTCCAAGACATATAAGCCATCTTGCAGGCTACTAGTTCCAATCCTCTGCCCTGTGTGAAGGTCCTGAAGAACACAATAGTCAGGAAAAAATTCAACTTTGCAATTAAGGTCCTTAGTGATAGAACTTTCAGAGAGAAGATTAATAGGAAAACAGGGTATATGACGTACTAAGGATAAGGTAATATTGGGAGTACAGTTAACAGAACTTGTACCAGATACGGAAGTAAAAGACCCATATGCTATTATAGCATTATCATTGTTGTTTCCATGAGAGTATGTTAAAAATTTCTTTTAAGAGCCTGTCATATATTTGTTAGCTCCAGAGTCTATAATCCAAGCATTATCTTTAGAATTATAGTATTCAATACCTGATTTGGCAAGGTTTGATGCACCAATTGTGGAAGCAGAGACTTTTTGAGAGAAGCTGTCTCAAGGCCTGAAGTTCACCATTGGATAATCTCCCAAATAACGATGTTTCGGACACTTCATCAATCAAGTGAGCCTGACCTTTGTCCACTGAGCCACCTCGTTTTCCATAACTCTGATTAGGCCTTCTATGCAATTTTCAGTAGGTTTATCGAGTTTGTCTTGATTTTCCACGGTAATCATAGTGTAAGTGATCCTTATTAGATGAGGTATTTGTAGGTTTTAGCTTTTCAATAGAACTTGCTATTAATCCTGCTTTTTCAATGATAGGTGTATGTAGCATAACAATTCGCCTCTTTTTTCTTATTGTATTAGAGAATGTGCGAGCTGAATGGAAGGGAAAGGATCTTTTACAAGTATTGTACCTCATATATGATCATAATCTGGGTTAAGACATGCTAAAAAATCAAATACCCAATCTTCTTCTATCATTTTCTGGAATCTAGCAACGTCTTTTAAGCATTCTGCTTGAAAGTCTTAATAATAATCTAATTCCTGCCACAACTCACATAACTCCACAAAATATTGTGATACAGCTATATCTTTTTGCTTCGTGTTGTGCAATTTATTATGAAGATAAAAAATTTGAGCTTTATTACCTATTTGAGAATAGGTCAGAGAAGTAGCTTTCCATATCTTTGCTGTTGTGTCAAGTAGCAAATATGTCTGAGCAATCTTCAGCTTCATTGAATTGATGAGCCAAGACATGACGAGAGAATTCTCAGACTCCCATTGATTATAATCAGAATTATTGGCATCGAGTCTCTTGCTGTCATCATTGATGTAACCATGTAATCGTCTAGCTTTGATGAACAACAAGCAGGATCTTGATCAAGCAAGATAATTAGTTCCATCAAGTTTTACGGGATTGATTTGAAGTGAAGGATTATCCAAATTCAACATAATTACCTTCTTTCCTTCCATCTTCTTTAGTATTACTCAGGACAATCAACAACAAAATGCTAATAGAGTAAATAGAAACTGTTCAAAAAAATGTGCTTCCAGTGTATGGGCAGAAAAATTACCAGACGGACTAGAAACACAAAATACGTTGAGGAGAGGTAAGGAAGCAAAGGTACTGGTAGAAGGTAAAAGGTACAACTGACACCACCAGAGGAGAGGAAAGAGGCCAATGACCTTGATGGAGAAAGAATCGAGATGAAATACTGGCTGGAGGGTGGCGTGTGTTGCTCACGTCTGGTGACAGTGGAGAGGTTATGGCGGCACGTGGCGGTGCGGTTGATGTTGGATCTTGCACACAACTGAAACAATCTAGTGGGTGGTGAGAAGAAAAACACGTTCTTGTTTGGGCAAGTACACACTCAACCAAAGAACAACAAAAAAGTCCCTAAATCGGATAGGGCTCATATACCATGTCGAATGTGTTGAGTGTTGAAGATAATTTATATTACTTGTATTGTGTACATAAGAACAAGGGTTTATATAGAAAATTTCTAGGACTACTTAGGAAGTAATCTAGCTATTAACTCTATAAAATCTCTCAATTATAGGAGATATTATAAGTGTAATTATAACGATATCAATGATATGAATCTCTAGTCAACACTTTCTATAATGGTGCTAATGAATCCCAATATTATGAATTACATTGTAAGGCCACGAGGACAGAGCAAAATGGACATCCAGTCAACATTTATTATGCTGAACTCAATAGTGTATGGGACGAAATTGACAAGTAACACCCAATTAGGATGGTATGTACCATAGATTTCCAAACTAGAAAAGAAGAAATTAAAAATGTTAAATATATAACTTTCTTGATAGATTGGACGAGCTATTCGATTATGTTTGAAGTGATATTCTTTGAAAGAAATTTGTCCCAGGTATTGAGGAATGCTTTAATATTGTTCAACGAGAGGCTCAACGTCAAGTTACCATGCTTAAAAAAAGGAATAGTAGTGAAGGTTTATCCATAGCAATGGTCTCCAAAACCACCAATTCTAACTATCACATTCCTCGAGCTGTTGAGGAAGTAGAAAAAGATAAGTTGCATTGTAGTCACCGAAACGGTACTTGTCATACCAAAGATACTTGTTTTGAAATTAATGGCTATCCTGAATGGGTGTTAATAAAATGAAAGCAAAACAAAGCACGAAACAACGTACGTCCAGCCCAAGCAAGATTGGCCAATACAACAGATACTATTCCTGGTGTGGTTGCTATGACAATAGGAAAAAATGAACATACTGAAACGAGTGAATTACTCTCTTTAGTCAATCGTACGCCCTTGAATGATTCTCCTACTACCTCAGGTAATACTGACATGGTTTTTTGGGTTGGTGTTGTGACATATGCAGTTTATCTCATGGACCAAATGCCATCACGAGTTTTCTCCTTTTGCACTCCTCTGTAGGTATTTAATCAGCGTGTTCAGATTCCATCTTTTCTACACTTGGATCCTCGAGTATTTGATTGTGTCACATATGGTCACCTGCAAAAAGACCAACACACCAAATTAGGTACTTGCACAGAGTGCTATGTGTTTCTCAGTTTCCATTCCCATCAAAAGGGGTACAAGTGTTACCATCCTTCAACTCATCACACGTATGTTAGCATAAATATGACCTTCTCCGAAACAAAATATTTTTTGCTATCCAAGTCAATCCACCTCTAGTCCTTAGGGGGAGCTACAATGTGATGCCTAAAACTGGATTGAT
Source organism: Erythroxylum hondense (assembly GCA_029829435.1). Classification (NCBI taxonomy): domain Eukaryota; kingdom Viridiplantae; phylum Streptophyta; class Magnoliopsida; order Malpighiales; family Erythroxylaceae; genus Erythroxylum; species Erythroxylum hondense. The sequence continues at coordinate 60,229,221 of JANKYF010000225.1, forward strand.
CTTTTGCAAGTTACTTAGCTATCTGGTTTAGGGGGAGTTCAAAATCAAGACCAACACGAAGACCCAGGTTGAATTCTTGATTTGAATATTACATAGAACCTTGAACGTATATATCTGTTGAATCAGGTGAACAACAAGATAGCCACGATGAAGCAGCCCCTTTCTCTGCTCAAGTACACGTTCGAGATCACATGGATATTCTTGAGGTAAGTACCACTGAAAGTGTTTTTCCTCCTTTATTACCTACTTTATCTTACTCTTTGCCTTCCAAACAAAATCGAGGCAAACCACCTGATAGGTACTTTCCTTATGGAAAAGTGAGGTATACAATTACACACTATATCTCTACGCATAAACTGACACCACAACACCAAGCAATTGTGAATGAGATGGAGAATATAAAAATACCTACAAAAGTTTATGAAGCTCTAAATAACCCAAAATGGGCAGAGGCAATGCGAACCGAAATGGATGCACTATAAAACAATGGCACATGGAATATTTTACCTCTCCCTTTAGGAAAGAATCCAGTGACTTGCAAATGGATATTCATCCTCAAGCATAAAGAAGATGGGGCAATTGATAGGTACGAGCAAACGGGTATACGTAGTCATTTAGGATTGACTATTGAGAAACTTTTGCTCTGGTTGCAAACGAACACCGTTAAGAGTCTTTTTATCTTTGGTAGCAAATTTTAATTGACCTTTGAAACAATTTGATGTGAACAATGTATTCATTCATGGAGATTTGGAAAAGAAGTATACATGCATCCCCTACTTGGGTTCGATACTCCACGGTACAGTGGAAAAGTGTGTAGATTATGGAAAGCATTTTATGGTCTGAAAAAATCATCGAGGGCATGGTTTGGGAGGTTCATAGATGCTATGAAATGAATTGGTTATCACCAAGGCAACTCTGATCGCACTCTATTAATCAAACACAAGAGTGGAAGAGTTACATTAGTTATTATCTATGTAGATGATATGATTGTGACTGGTGCTGACACAAACGAAATGAAAAGGCTTTAAGAATGCTTGTCTTCTGAGTTTGACATGAAAGATTTAGGAGGCATAAAGTATTTTTTGGGGATTGAAGTTGCAAGGTCCAAGGATAGTATATATCTATCACAACGAAAGCATATACTAGATCTCTTATACGAAACTGGTATGCTAGAATGTAAACCAGTAGAGACTCCAATTGTTGAGAACCATTGTGTTGTCATTTACCTAGATCAAGTTCCAACAACAAGGACAGATACCAATGATTATTAGGGAGACTAATTTATTTGTCACACACACATCAAACATTGTTTGTGCCATTACTATGGTAAGTCAGTTTATACATGCTCTAAGAGAAGATCATATGGTTGCCATAATGAGGATTTTGAGTTACCTAAAGGGAGCTCCAGGAAAACGTTTGAACTTCAAGAGACATGGACATATGAAAATGAAAGGATTTACGGATGTGGATTGGGCAGTAAACTTCACCGATCGAAGGTCTACCTATGGCCATTTTGCATTCTAAAAATCTTGTCACATAGCGAAGTAAAAACAAAATTTAATAACAAGGTCTTTAGCAAAAGTAGAATATAGAGACAGTTCGTGGGATACGTGAACTTTTATGGCTTAGAATCTTGCTTACTAAAATAGGTTTCAAGCTAAAGGAACCTATGCTATTATACTATGACAATCAAGCAGCCCGGGAAATAGCTAATAATCCAATTTAATAAGATTGAACTAAACACATTGAGGTAGACCGACACTTCATCAAAGAGGCTCTAAATTTGAAGTTGGTTGATATTCCTTTCGTTAGCTAGCAGACATTCTAACCCATGCAGTTCCTGCTGGAGTTCATAATAAATCTTTGTCCAAGTTTGGCTATATCTTTGTATCAACTTAAAGGGGAGTGTTGATGTGTGATTTAGGTGATTTGTATGGAAGGAAATATATTTTACTATATAAGATATGTGTATTATAGGAAATATGATTGATATGCCTTAAATGTAATCCTCTAATATAGGATCTCTGCAACATCCATGTATATGAGCCTATTTAAGGGCTTTCTTCTAAATGAGAAATATACAACGAAAAACCTTATACTTCAATACTTTCGTGAATCATTGTGTCCTCTCATATCATCGTCTTTTCCCTCTCATTCCTTTTCCGACCAACCACACTTCTTTTCAACCAACTGTTGAAGACGTTCAAATTTGTGTGAGAATCAGAGTTGAGAACATTATTGAAAGAGCTAGAACAAAAACAGTTCAAATAAGGTGCTTGTAGAGATGAGAAGATAGTTTGAAGACATAACCTTAACCGTGATTTTAAGAATTATTGTTGTGGAATCTGTAGAACACGAGAAGAAAGCAAATGGAGAAGATGAAAATTAGCGAGTGAGAAAAGCATTAAGAGAATTATTATAGATGAAAGGAATGTTTGTAGTTTTTGATGCTCTACTATGCTTGAGGTAGCTTGATCTTAGAGGCCACGAAGAAGACATTTAAGGAATTGGACTTCAATCGCAGAAATGTGGTTAAAAGAGTGTAAACAAAATAGATTGATCGAGATAGGAAAAGAAGCACATGTTTTCACGGATTTGATGCTCCAAATTTATCATAATACAGAAGTGGTTTATAGCTTCGGGTGCTAATTTTCTAGAAAATGTAGTTTGTAGTTGGTGGGAAAAGGAGCGTCAGTAAAAACTAAAAAGAGACAATAAGTGGCATTAAATAGATAAATTAAATTGAGAATTTGAATAATTAAGAGTTAAAAATTTTAATTAAGCTCTGACTAAATTAATGAGGTTAAATTAAATTAATTAGATTTAATTAAGGCTTATCAAAAATTAAAAAATAAATTTAAGTTTGATATAACATGTAATTTTGTTGTACGATGTGAAATAATAAGACTCACAATATCTAATAAAAAATAAGATAAAAAGTTTTGTTAGGTTGGAATCAAATTATTTAATTTATATTTAAATAAAATTGACAAATAAATTTAAGCATCCATGTCTTAATGTGTCATGTGACAAACAAGTAATACAACAGGACTCTTATGTCTATTAAAAATAATAAATTTATGTTACATAAAATTAAAATGTGTTTACATTTCTATTCACGAATATGTTAAATACCTGTGACTCTGGATTGGTGAAATAATCTCTCTCTCAAAAAGCATGCTTTTTTTACCCCCACGAAGAAAATATTTTGTTACAAATAAACAAGAAATTCAGAAATTGTTCATACCTTAAATCATAATCAAGTCAGCGTACAGCCGGGGGAAGGGCCATATCATTGAGCTACAAGCTCATGGCGTATTGATGTCTGGTTTGCTAAAATGTACAAATATATTTGGAACAAAATCAGAAAACAAGATTTCTGATTCTTCAGGCAAATTATATCTGAAGCAGTAAAGCTTACAAATTTTCAGGCTTGAGTTTCCTGCAAGGAGGAAACATCTTACATGACAATCTGTACAAAGTGGGGGAGCAAGGGCTTGCCTATATAAATAGGTTTTCCGTACAATTTAGGTTCCCTTCTCTACAAGGACAAGTTCAGTCTAACAAATCTGCTCCTCTCTTTGAAAAGTGTACAATGAAGAAATTCATATACACCAAACTGAAATCTTGGCATAATTCAATAATTTACGTCAATGAACTACATATGTCAACACTTTACATATGCACACTTAAATAACAAATTTTGCCTGATCTTTTGAGACTTTCGTTTCAATCATATACAGATAAGAATAGAGGAAGGCGTAAAGAAAAGTTAGCTGAAATGAAAGAAATCAGAAAGCTTGCTTGTATCCGCGTTAGATTTTTCTCCTGTTCCTTGTTGTCTGTGTAGCATCATTGACATTGTCCTTCAATTGGTCGACCGTGGATGAAGATTTGAACAAATTTAACCTCATCCACAGTGCAATGACCAATTATGCAATTGTGAACACGCTGGTTTAGATTAATACTGATTCAAACTAGACCTGAGACTAGGCCAATAATGGTTCCCCCTGTGATACTCTTAGCTTCCTCTTCGAATATACCGTGAAGATAATTGTGGTAGCTACACTACAACAGAAACCAATAACATTGAAGATAATTTGTGAAGCTGAAAGAGAATGGTGGTCATCGGTAGCATCTGCCAAGTCGTGTATAAGGATCCCACTGCAATAAATGGAAGAAATATACAAGCTCAAGAGCCATTAAGACAATATACACAGAAACACAAAACATTGCAGTTCTACATTTTCTTTGGAGAAGACAGAGAACATCTAATAAAGCACGGTTGCAAAGCAAAGGAAAAAAAAAAGAGGAATCAGGGAAACATATGAATAGAACACAGGACCTTAAGTGAAGAATTTTTTGCATGAGAAGAAAGAAAAGAACAAAAAGGGAAAAATAAGATCAAAATGACTATCTTCATGTTACACAAACTCTACTCCACAAACCATCCTCTGACAGCTGAAAGTCCACCCCATACTCTTAAGGACAGCTACTGAAAAAACTCACTTAAACTTATGTAACAGGCGAGGGTAGGGACGAGAAAAACAAAATGTTGGCAAATAAATGACTTGCATTTGGAAGAAAGAACATGTTCCTAAGGATTATAGAAAAATGCTTGCTTTTACTTTGGAGAAAGGCTAGCTTTTACTTTGGAAAAGGCTGTCGTTTAAGTCAGATGAGGAAAAGAATTCACAGAGCAAAAAAAGAAAGTGGCAAAAACGGGCAATATAATCCAAGAATACCAACCTGGAAAAGAGATGGAAAACTACAACGACAGAATTAGAATATGAAAGAATACAATGCATCTAGTCGTGCGAAAAGAAATTGAGAGACAATTTTATGAATCCGTTTTCCTCTTTGTACCATTTTCCTGCATCATGTATTTACCTTAACAACTGGTTGTGTTTGTTTCCATCCTCATCAATTTCCTAAGGGGAAATCTTCCAGTTGAAAGTTTATTTTAACTTCATTAATGCAAGTTTTGGAGACAGATCCACACACATGTAAGGGGAAAATAGGATACATCCATGAGAAAGGGGAAGGTAAAAAGCTCTTACGTATATATTGCAAGAAAAATATCTGGCACCATTCCAACCAATGAACCCAAGATAAAAGGACCATACTTGACATTTGTTGCCACAGCACAGTAATTGTACAAAATATATGGGAATGGAGAAATCCTGATCAAAGTCACACTTCGAAACTGATGAAACCAGTTTCCTTCGCCAGCTGCTCTCAATATAGCAGCTTTCTTTGGATATTTTTCCAACCAACCCTGTATCAAAGACGTTTGATTAACTCTTCAAGTCTCAAAGTATAGAAGGAAAAATGGTGTGCGAATCGCACTAATATCTTGGAACAGGGTACATACTTGAATTTTGTGAAGAAACAGGGAACCAATAAAAAAAGGAAGTGACACACCCACGGCAACTGCTGATATAATTAACAGAAATCCAATGCCGTAACCAAATGTCATTCCAGCAGCCCACATAGAAGGTGTAGAAGGTAAAAGAAGTGCAGGGAATAAAGCCACTGTTGCAAAGAGCAGAACTGCCAGCACCGGGGTACTAAATGTTGCTGTCTCCCAGTTTATGATAGGTATAATCTCCTGAAGTTGTATATGTCAGATAGCGAACATGGCTATGTAAGCATGCAATGTAAATAGCATATATTCTGGTCCAGAATATTACTAACACAATCTAAGATTAGTTTTACTAAGCATATTAGGGAAAGGTTTATTTAGAAAATATGGTTGCCATTCAATTCCACATTACCTTGGACATTAATTCTAATTGCATTTTCAAAGGAGCATATGCCACCATGGGATCCTTCATGGTGCAAGATAAAGAAAGTACGACAAAGAAAAAAACCCAGCTAAGTATCAAATTAAGCATAAGAACCATACAATTAACAAAAAGCAGATGAAAAGTTAGTAAGTTTCGCTGCAACAACTCTAAAGCATACAGAATATATCCATTAAGTACATTTTATCATGACTGACCTGGATATAAGATTGTCAGTTTTTCATTAAGGTACATATCACACTCATTTAACATGCATACAGTGACTGGAAATCTCATTATTAGTACTAATCATGAAATTTGCAATGAAGATCATATTCTCACAATAAAAGTAGTCCAGAGACAGAGAACATGTTTATATAATCAGTGGATCAACTCCATGTTCTGCAAGTTCATAAAAAGGAAGATTTCAAAGGCCTATCCACAGTTAGGCAGAGTATGCTCAAGTAGCTTCAAATATCGCATGACAAGTTCCAAGGAAACCATGCTTCTTTAGCACTAGCATAATCCAAAACACGAATTAAATTAAGAACCAACTCCCAGATGCCACCACGCATGAATAATCCTAATATCTTTTCCGTCTACAGATTGGCAAGATACTTAGAATAAAATCACGCTCCCTTCCAAGGACGAGGGTACGATATTATGCACATTCAAGCACTATACGCTATGACTCCAAAAAAAAAAAAAAAATCTTCCTTATGAAAGAACAACTCTCAAGCATAAAATCAACAGTTTCATAATACTCATAATCCAGTAAACATCTAGACTCATTTCAAAGCTAGTCCTACATATGAATTAGTGGAGAAAATAATAAGATCCTCAATCAAATATAATCATATAAGAAATAGCGTGAAAAGGGAACCAAAAAAGCACAACAGAACGAACCCAACAAGAAAAAGAAGGAAAAAGACTAAAAACAAAGGAGTATTAGGTACACAATAATAGCCCATAAAACCATAGAAATTCGTAGCGAAAACAACAAAGAGATCTTCCAAACCCCGTATAAGAAATCCCCAGCACCATAATGAGAATCAAAACCAATAAGCTGAAATCACATATGACATTGTATAACTACAAAGACATAATAGAAATAATAAGCAAAACCAACCTTATCCATGAAAAAAGGGGCAACCCATTTGAGAAAAACTGCAGCCAAGAGTCCCAGACAAGTGAACAACAAAGCCAATTTGATCCAATACCATACCACACAACCTCTCCATCTCCAACAGAAAACACTAGACCCTTCCGTTTCTTGAACCCAATTAAACCCCTCCTCTACTTCATGATTATTCCCCAATTTCACATATTCGCCTTTTCCAACATCCCCCTCGGCACTCATTCGCAACGCTGGAACCAAACCACAATCATCCTCCTGAAAAGTCATCGACAAACCCCAAAACCAAACACCAATAAAGTTTTAAACTTTCTCCTTGGTGCCTGCGCAAGCTGGAAAATTGAGAATACCAATGTGCAAGGTTACCCGTAAATAAAAGGAGAACCTAGCAAACAGATTTCTGTTTCAAGCTAGCTTCCACAACCTTACACTAACCATCGTAGCCTTCCATTATATAAAAAAATGTGAATCGGTTTCTATGCTGCAAATTTCTGTTTCTCATGTCAATTTACGATTCAGCCAGAACAAGACGGTGGCTTTTGTCTCACTCTTTCGTTACTTAACGTAGCCTGGTGGAAACGACGTGGTGGCGTCTTGTAGCATGGTGTTGTTCCACCGTGACTTGGCCGTTACGGGAGGTATCAGAGTAACTGAGTTGGTTTCTGAATTACAGAGTCGATTTGCTAGGATCGGATGGTTTTGATTTTAGTTTAACGTTAGTGTGGATGACAGCCAGATACATATGTTTTGTTCCAAGGATTTGGACTGGTACGACCGGTTGTTAGGATCAAAGTTGGGAGTCAGAGCAAATGGGAATGGCACACGTGTCACATGCAATTGCTGGAATCCACAATCAGTTGTATTCATTTTTTTGCCAGCAAAGAATGCAATACACCCAACCCAACCCAACAACGAAGAAATTCATCTAAGCTACTGAATTTCATTTTAAGAATATGCCATCTTCATGGCTTTTATGGATGCTGTGTCCTTTGAAGTATCAAATATTAGAGTGATTGAATAATTTTAGATGTTAGGAAATTAGAGTTGGCACTTTATTAGATTAATATTTCACCATCATCATCACACTCAGTCTGAAATTCTGCAATAAAGTAAAATATGAAGAAATCTAATAATATGCAACCTTATCTTTATATAATAAAGATGTTATTTTAAAAAATACTTAATTTGATTAATAAGTGTGTCGTAAACACTTATAAAGCAATGGTTGAAAGTTTTCCAATATAAAGAAAAGTTAGTTGAACAAGTGAAGGTGAGTTGGGATGAGTGTGAAGCAATAGAATACTATCGCCAGCGGTTAAAGTGACATTTCTTCAATTAAAATAGACG
>JANKYF010000225.1:60731113-60741779 GCA_029829435.1 Erythroxylum hondense
ATAGTTTTTAAGTTCTTTAAGATGACACATTTTATTCTTTATCATAAATTTAATGCTGTAACCAATGTCATTAAGTTATTCTTTAGGAAAGTAGTACAATTACGTGGAGTTCCTAAGAGTATAGTGAGTGAATGAGATATTAAGTTCCTTAATTATTTTTAAAAAATCTTGTAGGGTAAGTTAGGAACAAAGTTAGTGCTCTTTACTAATAATCATCTTTGAATCAATGATGAAATTGAAGTAATGAAAAAGATTTTAACCATATTATTTCATGCTACTATTCAAATTATCTTAAGGAATTAAGAAGATTGCTTACTATTTATTGAGTTTGCATATAATATGACTTCGAATTTATATATTTAATATTTACTATTGAGGTCCTTTGGATTTATTACTTCTACCCCTTAATGAAAGAGTTAGTTTGGATGAAAAGAATAAAATTTAGATGGAAAAATAACTTCATGAAAGTGTAAAGCATCAAATAGAGAGGAAGAATGAATAATATACAACCAAAGCTAACAAAGTAAGAAGAAGTGTTATCTTTGAGTTTGGGTACATAAAAGGAAGGAAAGATTTTTAATACAAAGGTGGTACAAGTTATAACTAAAAGGTGATGGTTCATTTTTACGTCATTGATCAATGTATTGCTTACAAGTTAGAGCTTGTTGATGAGGATAATGTTAATGTTATTTTTAATATTTGTAATGTTTCTTTGTTTGATATAAATGACAGTTTGAGGTCAAATCCTAATGAGAAAAGGGGGGAATGATGTGAGTGCAACTAGTTAATCAAAAGATCAATTTTATATGGCTAGTGGACCAATTTTAAATAACAAGACTTTGAATGAGCTTATTAATGATATATATGCAAATCAAGCTTTAACGAGTATGTCAAAGAATATAGCGGGAAGCTTATTAAACCTGAAAGAAGACTAAACACTAGTTAACATTGTCTAAGCTAAGGTTGGATAAAATTAAGATGCATAAGCCTATTAGGGCTAATTTTATGGATCACTAGTTATTTATTATTTTAGCATTTGTTTAATTTTATTTATAATATTTTTTTTCAGTTATTAAGTCCAAAATATGTTTCACATACATTAGGAATTGTTGTTGGTTTCTTAGATAGATTAGAACTTATTTTATGGTTTATTTCCAATAAGATTAGGAAAAATCCTAAAAGGTGATGTTTTCCTTATAATATTAGGGATTTCAATTGAAATAGGCTTCATAGAGTCCTAATTAAAGTATTTTACTAAATTCCTAGTTAAAGTATAATTAGTAGTTAGTTTATAATTACTATTACAGTTTCGATTCAAGTAATGTTAGAGATTGTTTTTTTTATTTAAGTAGGCATTTTCATTACACTTGTAATTAGGACGTTTATCACATTTTCTAGGTTTACCATATATAAATGGTAGGTTTCATATCAATAAAGATAAATTTTATCTATAAAAAATTGACCATCATTAGTGCTTTATCCTTTGTTTTCCATTAAACGTTAGAACTTTAAATAATTCCTTATTTGTGGATATTCTAAACCTCTTATGAACTTGATTCATGATTTTTCATAATTAATAGGTCAGTTTCTCAAAAACTTAATTTAGCATTCTTTAAGATTTCATTTTTTTGTATGAGTTCTCTAGGTTTTATGTCTAGGCAAGGTTACATCATATTATTTAGAAACTTTAAAAAGTCAAAGGAGGGAAAATTCATAATAAAATGTTGAAGGGTATTTTCTTCTTTCTCATATAGGATTAATAGGTTCTTATTGTTTAATTCATCTATTTTACATTGGTATGACAATCATGTATTAGGATTTTGTTCTCTATTTTTTTTAATATGTGTTAAGGCTGAGATTTTATCCATTTAGTTTTTATTATGTTTACAATATGTTTTCTATAGTTTGTTATCCTAATAATGTTTTGTGCTTGGTTAATGTTACCTTTTCTTTTTATTTTTAAAAGATATTAGATTCCTAGCATTTTCATTACTATGGTCATAAAACAGAAGGAGGTTGGACACATGACACTGCCACATAAGCAATAAGGGATACACCTTTTAAGAAATCCATTTACCCAAGATAAGAACTAACCCATGTTGACTCTTTAGTAATATCCTCTTTTCTTGGATAACTTCATTAACAAAAGTTAGGATATTTCCTTAAGCATCAACAACTTTGTTAGGGCCAACTATACTAATGAAATCTAACTTTTCTTATTGTGAAGAAAACATGCTATTCATCTTGAAGTTGAGTAATGAAATAGTGCCTTATTTGTAGAGCGTCGCTTAACAAACATTTTTAGTGTTAGAAAATGCTTGAAGAAGACTCATACTTGCACTAACTCTTAGGAAGCTAGGCACAAGTCCAAAAGCACGACCTAATGTTCCCTAACATTATAATATTCCCCATATATCTACATTTTAGCAATCTTATTTAATTTCATGTCTTATATAAGATTGTTTTTATTTTACTTATATGAATGTGTAAATGCACTTATTTACATTAGAACAGTGAATATATACAACAAAAATGAAAACCGAGGGAGATATACTGGAGTAAACACTAGTAAAGGAATAAGTGGTTAGTTGATGTCTTATAGGAGGGATCAATCATTATCATTATCATCAGCATACCTAGTCTGAAGTCTCGCAGTGAAGCGGAATCTGAAGAGGTCTGATAGTACGCAGCCTTACCCCTATATAGTAGAGAGTCTGTTTCCAGTAGATCCACATGCAGATGTGACAGGAAAATAGTGATACAGGTTAAAAGAGTAAATAAGTAAAAATAGCACACAAAATATTTAAGTAAATAAAATTACAATAAATACATAAAGATAATAATAATGATGGTGATGATAAAACTACTACTAATAATAAACTCAATAAAAGGATAATAATAATAATAATAATAATAATAATAATAATAATAATAATAATAATAATAATAATAACAGTAATGCCATCCGAAAGATGAGAGTGAGAGTGTCCAGAAAAAGGGAGAGCAACATAGAGAAACTTACTTGTTGTTAACTCGACAAGAGTTACTTCAAGAACCAACCCTTTTTGATAAGGAGAGTAAAACAAGCAAAAACAATGGTTGCAATAAGAGCTAGTAGAAGAGCGATCCTTGGAGTGGGACCTCAGGTGAAAACCCAAACAAAGAAATGAACTAGAACACTTCATCCCTAAGATTCATTTAATATCAAAATCTAATAAAACTTTTATTGAACACTAAATAGGCAGTACTCGAACACCTTCAAATTTGATTTTAAGCTACAAACAACCATTTTGGATGCCCTTCCCATCTCACCATCTTCATTATTATGACAACATACATTCAATTACGAAAACCACAACACACACGACTTACCACAAAATCCAGTAAAAAACAAGACCCAAATACAACAACATCACCATTAGAAGAGAAAGGAATACATACCTCAACCAACGACGACAACGATGGCAGGCGATGGAAGAAAAAGGAGACAATGATGGACATAAGAAGAGAACACAAAACGCAAAATCCAAATCTAATGCCAAACATAGGTAATGATACAAATACAAATCTAATTCCAAATTCACATAACATAAAACCCAGATCTAATGCCAAATTTATAGATATAACTCGAAGAAACCCTAGATCTAAAGAATCTCAAGGTAATTTATCAAAAAAGAGGAACTAATCCTTAGAACTTAATTAGGGAAAACTAGATCTTGTAAACAATGAGAGAACAAATTCTCAAGTACATGATAAAAAGATCCCTTACTCTGCTGAAAAGATCCTTAATTGGCATTACAAGTTGAATACGGAAACTATAGAAATCTTGAGCAAGGCAAAACGCCAGCTCAATTTGATCAAATGGAGGCACATTCTCAAACACATGCCAAAAAATAAGTCATCAGTAAGCCACCTTAATCTAGGTAATTTCAAAATACAAGCAAAACAAAAGCCTAATACCAAAAATGCAAGTGAGAAAGATGAAGAAAAACAGCAAATAACTTGCAACTGAGCACCTGCACATAAAGTCCCAAACTTTTTTTTTCTTCACCCTAATAACATAAATTTGATAGGTCATTCTATATGGGCATCCTCAGAAACACCCAAGAAGGAAAACAAAAAAATCCATAAAACGAACAATCATTAGTAACCAACCAAGTAACGCACTGAAAGTTCCAAACTTTCCTCAAAACTCGAACTTACAACCCAAATTCAACATATGGGCATCTAAGGAATCTCAAGAATTTTCCAAAAACCAGTGTCAACAACCCAAATGAACACATTAGAAATCAAGAGAACTTATGAGTGAAGCTTGAAATCTAAAACCTCTTGGAGCATTTGACGATTGCTGTTCCATCATTAGCCTCACAGAATCATGGAGAAATTTAGAGCAAAAAAGAAGACACCTTTGGAAGACCCAGATCAAGATAGCCAACTGAAAGATTAAAGAGTCAAATATGAGCCCCAATAAAGCAAAGAAAAGAGCTTTCTTTGACTTTATTGTTGATATTGGCCTTTCTAATCTAACCTCAACGAGAGCAGACAAAGAATATTCAGATCAAGAAACCGCTGTCATAAAGAAAGCCCCCGTCATGATATGAGAAGCAAACACTTTGCATTTAAGAAAATAAAGAAAGCAAAATGTGCCCACCTTCAATCGATGGCACAAAGTGAGAAAATCAAAATCAACCCTTACTATAATGCTAAATTTAAACAGCACCAACCTGATGAGTTTTACCAGTTGTGAGCCTCAATAATGCAACCAAACCAGTCGAGTTTCACATCAAGCTATATAATACATAGAGAAAAGATAAGAGGAGCATCATTACCGTATCATTTTCAATAAAGCCAACGCGAGCTCCACCATTTTTATACAAGTTCATTTATGGTCATATATTTGACCTCTAAATACTTAAATCCCATGATATTCTTATTTTCATTAGTAAACAACATTATACAAAAATTATTTTCATACAACTATATAGGTTTAGCAACTAAATCAACTATAGACAGTTCCTACATTAAATTTCTCTACTGAACTACTTGTGAATCATTCTCATAACATACAACAAACTTTGTATGTATAGTAAAAGAGGTCATGGGTGTAGGGATGACAATGGATTGGAGGGTTAGGCTGCCCCGATTCATCTCCTGTTAGGGGGACTTGGCCCCAGCTCGAGGCCTGAATTGGCTCAAGGTCCAGTTAACCCAGCACGGATCCTATAGTCATCGCTACACAAGTGCCTACTTAACGATTTATCATGAAACGACATTATTTGCCAATATAAAATTATAACTTATATGGATTTTCTATTATCTAAATACGTAACAAAGTCACAATGTGGATATAAAATTAGATGTAATTTCTAAACCTTCTTCTATGTTAGCATATAATCCTTTGATTTTGAAGATATATCAAAACTTATTGAATTGTAATCTAGTGGTCTTCATATAGGTTATATAAATATCTACCCGATAGTTCAATAATGAATGCAATATCCGGTCTAGTACAAATATAAATATGCATTAGGTTACTAAATGGACTAGAATAAATATTATTATTTATGACCTCTTTTTCAACTTTAAACAATTTGTCAAAGATAATTTCTTTTCATAAGAGATACTTGCTATGTAAAGTTAATAATTTTCTTATATTAAACCTTTGCAACACACGACATAATATATGATTTCTAAGAGAGATGTAACAAGTTTTGGGATTTTTCCTTATGAATTTGAATATCAAGGAAGAAAGACGCTTTACCAAGACCCTAATGTCAAAATACTTAAATAGTAGGTATTTAATCTCACACAACATGTAACATCCCGTTATCCCTGTTGAAGCTAGAATAGTAAATATAAGAGATTATTAAGAGAATCAAAAATGCTTTTCATGCTCATGCATTATATGATATGCACATACACGTGAATATTAAATTTTTACACATGAAAATAATTGTACATACATTCATTGATAATTTCTAGGTATAATTGTTTATAAATGTGATTATATTGAGAATTGTGGTATATATATATGTTGAAAATTGATTTGGAGAGGGTATTTAGTGATTTAGAATTTTTTGTGAATTTTAGAAAAGATTTCTAAAATTTTGGGTAATTTGGGACTAGGAAAATGCCAAATGGCAAGACAAATGATAAATGGTAGTAGAATTTACTGTTAATTTGGAATGGAAAATTTGATAAATGACTTACATATTTATTTATAAGTGTCATTGAAAATTTGGAGACAAATGGAGTAGAAATTGGATTTGAATGGACTAGTTAAATGAAAAAACCTAGTTTAAAGCTATAAAAAGTGGACATGTGGCTAGTGACAAGTGTCACTTACCAAGTCATGCTTCCATCACTCACGACACTCTCTCCTAAGTGATAGACCAACCTCATTTTTTATTGTCTTTCACTTGTTCTATTGCTCTCACATATTGCAATTTCTCTTCTTCTTCGTAACTTCTCCATTTTCTCCAAGTTTCTTCTTCTTCTTCTTTATGAATTTTGCTGCCAACCATCACCAGCGTTGGAGCTTGTTCTTACCTCCATTTAACACTATCATTTTGTTCGCTTCTTCTTCTTCTTCACTTTGTCATGAAAGAACCTAGCCCTACCACCTTTAGAAGATGAAGATTGTGTGATGCTTGGGAGCTAGGGCTATATGTTGTTTTTGAAGAATTGAAGCTAAATCAAGTAAGTGGCTTGTAAATCTTTATGAGTTGTTGATATATGAATTAAATTTGGTGAATTTTTTAGTGCATATTCGACATTTTCATGTTCACGGTGAAAATAGGATGTAAAATTTGATTTGTTGATTTTTCTATTTTGATGAGCAATATGTTATAAGAGGTTGTAGAAATGATTTTGGAGTTGAAAGATCATAGAAAACATGTATAATTAGGCGCAGAAACATTTTGAAGAAAACAAAAGTGAAGGCTCTGTTTTCACTGTGTATATATGCATATACGTGAGTTTTGAGATTTGGAGTTAAGAGATAGGTGTATGATGATATTTGGAGATGAGAAAGATTGTTTAAAATGAAAGTTGAAGAAGAAAAATGAAGAGATGGGGAAAAAATGTAGAAAATGTGAAGGTGATATGCGTGGATGGATTTTTTTTTCTGTCTTTGATGATTGTTATTTAAGCTTGGATTTTGGATTTTTGTTTGTGAAAGATTGGAGTTTAAATGGAAATAAAAAATGAGAGTAGAATCAAATTAGAAATGTTAGATAGAGAAAAAAAAGAGAAGAAGATGAACAAAACGCAGTAACATGTTCACTGCGTATGCTTCTGTGAAAGTTTGTTGCATCCAACTCTTAGGTTCGTCGTGGCCAACTTACAAGAATTCCTGAGGATTTTCCTCTTGAGAAAAGCTTTTCGCAGCCAACTTGAAGAATTTCATCTCTAAAAAAATTCACCGTAGCCAACTTGCAGTAATTCCTCTAAGAATTCGCTCTCGAGAAAAGTTCATCATGACTAACTTTTGGCTTCGCCGCAACAAACTTTCTTGCATAGCTTAAATATGCTTCGGTAATTTGACCATATCTTGCACTGTAATTTTCCAAATGGAATGATTTTTTATTTAAAGTCAACTAGAGACATAAGACTACAAATTGTCTGAAGAAATTTATTTTTAATTCAGTCTCTAAGAATTTCAATTTCTGGATAGAAGTTGAGTACATGGCACTGTTCCAGTATAAGAATAGTCTGAAGATATTTGGGGTATAACTTTCAGATTGCTAAACCTAATTAAATGATCTTAGTGTCATTAGAAACATAAGAGATAGGAGTACAATTTTCTAGAAGAAAGCATTACCAAATTACTTCATTTGTATTATCTAAATGATCAAGAATAGTATACTCGAAAGTAAGTTTTTGAAAAAAAATCTGAAATGATTCATTGGATTATGAAATTAGATTCAAAGTGTTTATTGAGGTATAAATCCTACATACAAATCCTAACTAAGTGAGTTTTGACATTGGATTGATTTTGTGACAAGAATAATAGAAAAATGCCCAGGATTGTCATGCATTATGCATATTTCATATACATACATGTGCATTAACAAACACTTATAATTGTGCCAAAGTGTGATATGTGTATATTGCTTGATATATAGGAGCAGTTAGAACGTCAACATCCAGACATTGCCGGAACTTCCAGGCATTAGCTTCAGGAGCAACCTTCGAGTAACCTAGACAGTTTCACTCGATTATTTGTTTGTTTTAGAATATTTTTTGAGTGAGGATATGAATGAGATTTGATTATGTTGATGCCAAACAATGAAAGTTCAAGACTTGATGCATGAATGAGATATTGAACTGATACTTATATGTAAATGTGATGAATTAAATGTTTCTTGACATGATTGATTGATTATGAGAGATGCATTCCATACATGAATGCATGATCAAATAATGAGAGTTGTGACCTGAGTAACTGTAAAATGAGCCCTATATCTCCAACGAATAAGGGATAGTATAAATGAGCCCAGTATCTATAATAGATACAGGACAGTTCAGGCACTCGGTCACAACGATATAATAATTAAAAAAGAGTCACATGAGCATTTCATATACATTTTAATAAGTATGTTTGATTGTTTGAAATGCAAAATTGTCTTACTCTTAAGTGAGAATGTGATATGTGATAATTTATGCAAAATTCAAAGATGTGAATTATATGTTATATGTGTGATATATTGCATGAATTAAGTGAACCATCGATGATGGTTACTTCATTGAGTTCGCAAACCTTATCAAAATTGCAACGTTGATTTTTTAAGACCGAGAAATGACTTTGGCTACTAAAAGGCTACAAGAAGTATAGTCTTGTACTTTTAGAGAAAAAGAAGAAATGGCTCAAAAGTCGGTCAGCTGAGATTGGAATATTAGATAGATCTTTTTGTGTACTTCCTCTTTCATGTAGTGTATTTTGTATTAGGATATGATGATGTTCATATTCGAACGATATTGAAAACTATCAATGTAAATAATTGGTTTTATGAAATGAAAAGAGAAATTTGGGTTTTAAATATGGTGTTTTTCATTATGATATCTTATAAGAAAATAAAGAATGATTTTGCCATGTTAAGTGAATGTTGGGATTGAACATAGCCCACTATTATCATAGGTTATGTACTGGAATGTCCTCAAGATGTTTTGGTGCGTACCTCGTGGTAGTGATGCGTTACACCACCAGTCCATCACACCCCTTCGAGTTGTCCACCGCTATCACCACTACTCTCTAGTACCGCTTCCAGCCATCCACCACAACTAGAATCGCAAAATTTTGAATAAATCTAAATCCAAACCTAACCTGACCTGACATTGAATTGGATTTTCTAATATTTTGGTGTATTTTTTACTCTGGAATCTGAAAAACAATTGTATTATATTTGGTTGTGTGTATGTTTTGTGATGATTGAAATTGCTAGAAATTGTTGGAAATTATAAATGTTGGAAACTTGGAATTGATGGAAATTGGAATTGTTTGAAATTGTTGAACCTTGAAAACTTAGAATTGTTAGAAATTGTTGAGAATTTGGAATTGTTGGAACTGTTAGAAATTGGAATTATTGGAATTGTTGGAAATATTGGAAGAATAGTTTTGAATACTTATGGATATTCAATTATGTGTAATGGTTGAACAAATAGGAGACATAAGCCTATTATTAATTTTTTGGATTAATCTGTAAAAGGCTCAATTTTTTAAGTCTATTGATACATTTGCCTTGTTAGGAATACTAATATTTTATTTGAAATATTCGATAAAGTTGTGAATGAAGTAGGGCTAGAAAATATTGTTCAATTCATTATTGACAATGATTTCGCTTATAAAGCGAGAAGAAGAAGATTACAAAGCAAGTATATTTTTGTATTCCTTGTGTTGCAAATTGCATTGACTTAATGTTGAAAAATATAAGGGATGCTAGATATTTTCTTATTATTGATGAGAATTTGCAAAAAGGTGACTAAGTTTATCCATAATCATGCATAGGTCTTAAATTTAGTGAGAAAGGATTTTACTGATGGTAGGAATTTGTGTCATCCTGTTGTTATAAGATTTACAACAAATTTCTTATCACTTCAGTATTTTATTGTGAAGAAAAAATATTTGAGATAGATGTTTATAAGTTATAAGTGAGTTGCATCTCAACATGCTAAGTTTAATGCTAGATTGGGGGTTTCCAAAATTATACTTGAAGATACTGAATTTTGGTCTCAATGCAATTTTGTCATCCGAGTTTGTGAATCTTTGGTGAGAGTACTTCATTTGGTTGATAGTGATGAAAAGACAGCAATGGATTTTTTTATGCCCTGGAGACGTTGAAGGAAGCAATCAATGTTGGGACCCGATCCAGGAACCGGATCCCAACCGGAATCGGAAACAAAATGCGGAAGCAATAACTAATCGAACCAAACGAACAGATTTCAAAGCGAAAAGATATACAGAAGTACCGAAGAAAAACGAAGCGAAGCGGAATCAATACTTAACAAATGTCCGACATCCGTGCATAAATTGTCTAAAAGAAGTGTCGCGTTGGAATTCCTGAACTAATCCATACGAAAATCCGGTACATATTTTTTTTTCTTTCTCATCTTTATTCAAACTCATTCACTCGTAATAGCTTATTCAAAACATAACCAATCCATACAT
>JANKYF010000225.1:60752979-60774757 GCA_029829435.1 Erythroxylum hondense
GTTTGGGGTGAACCAGTATAAAATCGTTGTGTCGACTTCTCTCTACTCTATCTCTCTTTAAGATTCAAAGTTTTGTTCTTACTTAGCTTTTAAACAAGTTTTTTCAAAGTTTTGATTAATTTGAATCTATCAAAGTTTCTGTAAAAAGAACTTGTTTTTAACGAAACGTTTTTTAAAGGATTTTCAAAAAGAGGAATACACAATTCAACCCCCCTTCTCGTGCATTCATAAATCGTATTCTAAGCTTTGTAATAACTTGTGATTCACTTCAATCACCACTATAATCCTTATAAGTTATCTTGCCCTTATTTTTATTTCTTTTATTTTTGTTTGTTATATTTGTGTTTGTTTTTAATTGTGTGTCATTTTCCACTTTGTGTACACAATGTGTTGTTCAAGTGTGGAGACTTATATATATTTACACTATCATTTGTGTGTGACTTTGCATTTGCATTTGCATTATGTTGCTTTTTTATTAGGTTTGCGTTTTGTAAAATTTTTGTTGCATATTGTTAGATTGTGTAAAGTGTGTAATTGTGTCAATGTGTCAATGGTATGGAATTGAAAGGAATTAGTTTAACTAAGAAGAGGATAATTTAATTTATAAAGAAGCATTAGCTTGTAAAGTTTATGTTTTGAGTGTTTTTTAGGTGAATATGTATGCTGATTAGGATATTGCACATATTATCCTAATCATTGTTTGGATGCACTTATGATTAAATGAAATTAATTTGGTAGGCAACATTAGCATCCTTTTATAGGAATGAATTAACTATAACCAGTCTATGTTAGTCATCGTGGACATTTTGTCTAGGATGTAGATCCATCCTTATGCGAACCATACTGTGAAGTATGTCTGAACCCTCAATCAGACAATGATGAGGACGATGAGTTGTATAATCAGTAACGAAGGAAAAAAAAACAACAAAAGGAGATATCTACTTGTCAGCCTACTCGATAAGATCACTATCACCATGATGATTGTGATGATTCTGAGCCTTGGATTGAAAATCCAAGCCTAAGACTCAGAAGTATTAGTGAAATTCTTAAAGTTGTTGAAAAGGAACTTTTAATCTATCCAGAGTCAATCTCCAAACATCCTCAGTCAGTTATTCCTTCTACTCCAATTGTTCTTACACCCTTTCCTATTCCATGCATGATGATTAATCCTTACGAGAAAGATTTTCCTCTACTGGAGAGAAGCAATAATGACCAACAAAGGGTTATCTCTAACCCATATAGTCATGCTTCTGGCATAAGTTCTCATGGAACAATGCTTTCAAATCCTGTTGATGAAAGTCTCAACTGATAGACTAATAATGCTTTTGTTCAAACAAAGTTCTTAGATGGATTGATTCCAAATTTGATGGTTTGACTCACGAAACACAGGCTACACATCAATGAGTTGTTACAATCTTTGCAGAGATCCAGAAATTGTACAAATCTTACAAAGCTCAAATGTCCCAACTTGATGTGACTCTTTGACATTGGTCAGATAAGAATACTTTGAGATGTTGTGTTATTCTCTAGGCAAGAGAGATCTAAAAAAACATTTCTGGCATATGACAGAATGTTATTATCTACTCAATGGATTCAATGATGTTACTCTCTGTTATACATTCATTTCCTCTCTTCTAGAAGAATTACAACTTGAGTTACAAAAGACCATTGCTACACTTTAACAAGATATGAAAGATATATCTTTTGGAGAAATCTACCAATCCCCCTTAGCTTCTCTTGATAAGCTATGTGATTAGCAACTGTTATTCAGGAACATGATTAAAGGTGGTCCTTTATGAAATAAAGCATGCAAAAAGCCATATTTGATGATCAAGTGTAAAGAGAAAAAAGATTGTGATTGTCATAAAAAGAAGAGACATCATCACAAAAATTTCTCCTAGAATAAGTTCCACAAAACTCACATGTCTCCTAAGGAATGCTACAAACTCTTTAAAAGAAAGCAATGTCGACAATTTGTCTGCTTCTTGAAAAGGAGAAATCCTCATGGAAAACCACTTGAACATTATTTTCTTTATGGCAAATCAGGACATTTTGCTCATCAATGTCCTTATAAGACAAAACGGGATATTAAACTCCCGGATTACATTAAAACTATTATGCCAATCCATGATAATCATGGAAACATGGAAGATCTCATAGAAGAACAATCCAGAGAGGATTAAAACACAAAGTTTGTCATTCCCCTTGATACCTCTTATAACAATAATGACTCCTCCGATATTTCCATTTCTAAAGATGACATGTTCTATATGTTACAACAACAACAACCATGTCTCAAGTTTGTCTGCAAGCCTATTCCTTATCCCTATATGCAAATCTAGTTACTGTTCTAAGATAAGTATGATTGGGTCATTAAATTTATTGGGTATATGGATACCAAATCTAGCAAAACTGTTATGAAGCCCAGCATTTTACCTTCTAAAGTATGGAGTTCCCATGATGAGTATTTCACTGCTACTGATGGAAATACTTTCATGATTGAACTTATTACTAAAAGGAAAAATAGGGATTTGTTTCTTCACTGACTACATGGTATGGCCCAAGGTTTTTGGCAGTTATCTATCTAGCCTAGATATTCTTATTGGAATGGATGTCAATTCTCAGGCATCTCCATTACAGATTCTACCCAGAAGAATCAAATATGGTGCCAACTTCAGTTTTTACACTAACATCGGGAATGTATTTGAGCTTATTCAAGTACCACCACCATATAAAGCCTTGAGAGATCAATTTTTGGACTATTGTCTTGAGTTTTATGCACAATTCTCTCATTCTAATCCCTCTATAGAAGAATCTTGATTTCTTCATTCATCTTCCTTTCAAGAAGAACGAAGATATAAATCTTACCAAGGCTACTCATCTAAGTATGAACCCTGATGATATGAAGCTAGCATAAGAAGAATATGTTACCCTTCTTCAACAAGGACTAATTGAGTCCACTACATCTGATTAGGCTTGTCAGGCTTTTTATATCAATAAAAGGTCTGAACAGAAGTGAGGAAAGAAGAGGTTAGTCATTGACTATAAACCTCTAAATGCTTTCCTACAAGATGATAAATTCCAACAACCTAAGATTAGTACGCAGGTACTATTTTTGAAGGAAGTTACCGTCTTCTCCAAGTTTGATCTCAAAGCAGGATTTTGTCAAATTGGAATAAACCCTTGAGAAAGATACAAGATAGCCTTTTCTATTCTGAATGCCCAATATCAATGGATTGTTATGCCATTTGGACTCAAGATTGCCCCTTCACTATTTCAACAAGCCATGACAAATATTTATAAGCCTATTATCCACAACACTTTGATCTACATTGATGATATCTTGTTGTACTCTCAAACTCATAAAGAGCATCAGGCTTTACTCCAAACCTTCTTGGATCTCCTAAAACAACATGGCATTATGCTCTCAGCAAAGAAAAGCCAAATTGGAACAACAAAAATAGACTTTTTGGGTATCCATTTCTACGATGAATTTTATCAGTTTGGTCCATAGATTGCTAGTAAACTACTACATTTTCCTAATGACAATCTCACCACCAAAAACATACAACAATTCCTTGGAATTGTCAATTATATATGAGATTTCATCCCTTACGTGGCTGATTATACATCATCCATATCAAAGTTGCTACAGAAGAATCCACCACTATGGGTGAAAGAACAAACTAGAGCTATACAACATTTAAAGCAAACTTGTCAACATCCACCAAGCTTGAAGATTCCTAAAAAAGGCTAGCACATTCTCTAGCATTGGAATGTTTTTCTCACTAAAAGGATTTCACGTTATAAATTTACCATTCACCTAACCAAAGATAACATGTTAGCTGATATCCTATCTCTTCCTATCAGTTTGATCACTACCTTGATCCATATCCCTCTCCTCCTTTCCATGGGTGCCCTAGCTACTACTACCAAAACAAATATGTTCTTTCCTCCAATTTCTAGTGCACCCACTGTTATTGCAGAAGTTGCATCTCTTGCCCGATTGAGCATGCTCTATAACCTACACCTCTTCCTCATCTAGACCAACTCACCTTGTAGCCCCTCTTTGTTTAACCTTAGAGCATCATACCTCAATTTGTTCTTTCTTAATAGTCCACTTTTTGAGAATGCATTATAGTATCTTTGGGCTCCCTCTACCTTTTATACCTGTGTTGTCACTTCACCTCCTATACTACCAATATATCTGTGACCAGTATAATGAAAGTTCTCTATTAGGGACTTTCCTTTAGTGGTATCAACCACTAGAAAAATGGAGAAAATAACTTTCTATAGTCATTGAACAGGATCGATTATGCAAAGCGCCTTTAAAGAAACAATTTACACAATGTTTCTTTATTCTCCACCGCCCATATCTCACAACACGTACAGGTGCAATCTATTCTGGCAATCGAGTCTTTTTCCATCACATGTCACTCTACTGGCCAAGGTACAAGGAAAATGTCTTTAAATCTCTTAAAAGTTTTCTTAAGGATATCAACCATTTTCCTCAACATACACCTATCATCTCTACTTCTCTTAAACCCTTCCTAAGAGAATTTATTCCTGGTGAACTTGAAGTGCCAGAAGTAGACATACCAAGCCCAAACAGCCCAATATATTCTGAATTCGATGATACAATGTCACTCAAAGTTTCCTCTAACACTGCAAGACCTTCTTAACCTCTGACCTCCTTCTTCCAAGATGCACAAAATCCCAATGATGATATTTTCATCTTTCATCAAGAAGAGCTTAATCAATTCCTACAAGGACTCTGTACAGATGATGCCAGCCCCAATAAAAGACAAAGGACCTACAGAGCTCATTCTAACACTGATAGCTCAAGTGAAAGAGTTTCTCCTTCCAATCTCCAATTGTGGCAAGAACTGATTCAACATGATTGATGAGTAGGATTCGACTTCTCACTGTAGGACCGTTATATTAGTTGTCTTAATAATTATGTGTCTTTTTTAAAGTGTAATTATATCTGTGAAAGAATCTTTGGGGTCCACATTCTCTTTAAAGATTCTTCCTTATCTCTTAAGAATATTTAGGACCCAAGTGTTTCCCATTTTAACTTTTCACTATTTGTTTTTTTAAGTTGTTTGAATGATTATACCTAAGGAATCTTTCCCTTAAAGTTGTTTGTTTTATTCCCTTGCTTAGTCTATAATTACAAGGCTTCTCTATAAAGAGGGTTGAAGAAAGATGAACAGGGTCATTTGATAATGAACTAAAATAAATCAGCATAATTGACTAACTAAAACAAAGACTAAAATAAGAAGCAATCAAAGAAAACAATGGTACCTGGGCTTCAAATCCTCTTAGGACTTCTTATACAACTATGATTTCACTACTCAATTTAATATATAGTTTCTAAGGCTGTAGAATTTCCTATGCTATGTTAGTATCTTTCCCAAGACTATTAACACCTAACCTTCAGTTGATTAACTAAATTCTCTTTTTATTTAAAACCTTTAAGATAACATTAATCGATTCGTAATTTCACTATTAGGGTTCATCCTAATTAGAAAGTTTTATGTCAATTTATCTCTAAGTTTACATGCAACTCCTTTCAGTTATGGTAGATCTATTCATACAAATAGATTTGTCATTCTTAATTACATGAAATCATACAAACACCAACAATATTAATTGAAGGAAATAAAACACATAATTGAATCTCAATAAAACTAAAGATATAATTAAGTTAAAAAAATCGTTGTAAGTTCAAACTCAAAGTTCATATAATCCAAGTACCAACAATATTTAGTTCATAAATAACATCAAGACTAAAGGAAAAGCATAAAACTAAAAGAAACATAATGAGATCCTTTTTAATCTTCATAAAATCCACTTTAGATTGATGTAAGTTCACACTAAAGAGGCTTCCTTGATTGTTCTTTTTTCTTTCTATTATCTTGGGCCATCAACATGTGTTTTCCCAAGCCTCCCTTGAGCCTACTATGAACCCTTTTAGACCTCCCTTTGTTTTCTCTTTGTTTTTCCATTTTATAGGTCGAAATAAGGGTTTTAGAGTGGACACAGTCACTAAACCAACCGTATGTGTGACCATGTCTGTTGGCCCTGAAAATTTTTATTTTTTTAATAATAAATAAGCATGATTAGATTATTTTGGGGTCTTGCTAGATTATTTTATGTTGGAATTAATTAGCGTATTAATGTGAGTAAGATAATATGATATAGGTTAAGGGAATTAAAGTTTAAGGTGGTAAGTTTGCATAAAGGGTATTTTGGGAAGACCACTTAAGCTTAAAAACCTTAAAGCATTAAAGGAGGGGCAAAATGGAGATTGTGCAATCATTAAGAGTATAAAAGGGAGAAAGAAGACTTGTCTTGCATTTGGAAGAGGGAGAAAATGAAATTGAAGAAAGAGGGGAGAGAAAGTGTCGTTGGAGAGAAAGAAGAGGGCTAAGTTAGGTTTCAATTTTTCTTAACCCTCAAGAGGGATTTTGAGAGTGATCAAGAAGGGAAAAAGGAAGAGGAAGGTTTAAGCTTCCATTAGAGCCAAGAAGCTTATTGTTTGGTGAAGGTTCAAGGTAAGTTGGTGTTTTAATATTTGGATTTTGGGTTTTCCAATTTCATACATATGGTTCTTTGGGTTTTCCAATTAGAATTTATTTTGAATGGGTTTTTATCAATGTTTAAGGGAGGCAAGAGGAGCAAGAGTATAGGCTTTTTTAGCAAGGTTTTTAAGCAAGGAAATTAAGGATTGTTTCATTTTTATAATTGAGTTAATGAGCCATAAATGTTCTTCAAATAAAGGGAATTTAATGATTTGCAACTACCTTATAAATGGGTATTTATTGTTCTTTAAATGCTTGAGAATGTGCCACATGTTGATGTTTGTGAATTATGGGAATGAATTTTATTTGCTTCACAATTGTTGTATTTTGTTGCTTTTGAATGAGTTGAGAAATGGCTTTTTTGCGTCGTATAGGAATGTGGTTAATGAATTGTGAAATGATAATGGGAATGCATATGAAATATGTCATGTGCATGACAAACAAGTTTTAGAAATGTGCCCTTTAGGCAATTGGTTTTCAAGCCATGAATTACATGTTATGTGGGTTTGTGGTAGTCTGTTATGTTAGTCAAGTGCACTTGTCTAAAGGCTTCTCCCACCTGCCTGCTAGTAACTTGGTGCTCCTTCACAGACTCCCTTAAGTTCACGACTACGCAAGACCATTTTGTAAGATTATGAAAGTATGTTATGTTCATAGCTACACAGGACCCTTAGGGGAAATGTGTTAGTACGTTCTGTTACAGACTACCCAAACCGTTCTGATTTGATTATGCTTATATGCTTAGTGGATAAGTTTGATGAATATGTGAATTATGTGGTTTGCGAATTGGTTGATATGTTAAGAATTTAAGGAGTATGTGTTTCATGGATTTCATATGAATTTGCTTTGATCATGAATGTTTCAAATGGTTTTGCTTCTTATCGATTATAAAGCTATTACCCACGAGCCTTAAGCTCACCCCTTCCTTCCCATCTTTAGGCGATGAACAAGATATTAAGAGATCGAGTCGAGAGTCAAGGCATCACTCCAGTTTGCATGTTTTGTTTTTAAAGCTAGATTATGCAAAACAATGCTTTAGTCGCATTTTGAGTGATTCTAGTTTTTCTAAACTTTGTATTTTGGATTATTGTTGTAAGGTGGCTCGAAATGTTCGTTAAAGTGTTGTAAAACTCTTTTTTTATGTTAATGAAATATATATACATTATGTTTTGCTCATGATTTCCAAAGTCTTTATATTGCATTTTCATTTTTTCATAAGGGCAGGAATTGTTTTCTGAATTCAAAGGGAAAATTATATTGATATAGGTAGAACTAGACCAAGTTGTCTTCAAGAAAGTTGTAGCTTATCCTCTTAGCTTTCCAACGCTATAAATTATTTAAATTTTGGATAGCATAGCTGAGAGATATGAGCATTATCAATTGGTAATGCTGCATAGGATGTATATCATAACAGCTATGGTGAATGATGAGAGGTTATGTATGATATGAGTCAATTGAGTTGAGGTTTGGGAGTTTGATGCACTCAAATTGGTAATTGAATGTTTAAGTAGTGGTATTGTATTAGCAGAAGTGAAATTAGGAAGATTATGAGTGAAATTAATGTTAGAATGGATGTAGGAAGCATTGGAGGGGCTTTGGAGGGGTTTGGGTAAACCCCCATGTCCGTTTAATGGACTTTAGGTCCATTTAACAGATCTTCTTAGGTCAAAAATGACCCCCAGCATTGCCCATGTCTGTTTCATGTCCATTAAATGGACCTTCTCGGATGAAAAATTACTCCCAAGCCCGTCTATGTTCGTTAGGCGGACATGTATGTCTGTTAAACAGACATTCACAGGACAACTACAGTAGAATATGATTTTTGACCCTTTTAGAGGCAAAATTTCAATTTATGTCTTCATAAAAGTTGTAGATCTAGAAGTTTTCTTTCTAATGGTATAAAAATTACCTCAATACAAGTTTTATAGAAGAAGTTATGCCAATTCTCCTATGATAGGTACAATATGATTGAGGATATAAATATGTTTGAATCTTTTGGTAATAACTACATCGTCTGACCTCCAAATGAAGTGATTCTTAAAAAAATGGTTTCCTAACACATTCTTCTATCCCTAAATAAAAATTGGTAGCTTTTGGTTCTGATATGAAGAAGATTTATGGAAAGATAGTGAGGGGTCGGTTGAGAGAGCGTAACTGGGGTATGAACATACTTTGGTTTCTTAAGCATAACTTCTTCTATAGAGTTCCAATTGAGATAGTTCTTACTTCAAATTAAACTAGAGATTTGGAGCTACAATTGTTTTGAAGAATTCAATTATGATTTTAGTGATTTACTAGTGTGGGCACACCACTCTTATGGGATATGGCTAATAAGGGTTCTATGAAATAACCTTTTAAGGTATACACACCTCACGTCTTATGATGACTCCAAACATTGGGCTTCGAAAACAGGGTCGGTATCATAGCAAGTAGGTTTAGGTCTAGGTTGGTGACTAGGTTAGGGATATCCTAAGCTTTGAGCTGGGTAGTTTTCGATTATGAAATGAACATGCATTATTTTTAAATGAACAACTTGCATTATTTTGAATTGTTTACATGATTTGAAACTGTTTTGCATGAACTAAAATTTTTGAATGGTTTTCAATTGAAGAAGTGAAATGTTGCCTCAAAAAAGAACTCAAGGAGCTCTGACTCGATCTGGTTCTCACCAAGGGAGCATGGATGAATCCTATGTCTCACAAAATGCGGGGACACATTCTGCTCCTGACTCTGAGGCACCTAGAGTGCAACATGAGGTGCCTCCACCGCCTCCTCCTATGCCTCAAGTAAACCCCATGGATCCACATTTCTTTCAAGCTTTTTCTCAGGCTTTCACTTACGTCATAGGTCAAGGGTCTCAAGTTTCGATGTAAGCTCTAATGGAGAGGACTGGACAGTATGATAAGCTCCGCAAGTATGGAGCTGTAGATTTTAATAGGACTAACAACCCTGAAGAGGCAAAGCCTAGCTGAAAAGGACCGAGAGAGTCCTAAAATAGATGAAGTGCTCTGATGAAGAAAAGTTAGACTATGTAGTCAGCTGGATACAGGGGGATGCGCTTCATTGGTGGGAGTCAGTTCCCCACAATCAGGACATACCACCGATACTGACATGGAGGAAATTTTTGGAAGCTTTCAGGAGGAAATACTACTTGAGGATCTATATCCAAGAGAAGGCTAGAGAATTTCTGAATCTCACACAGAGTGATATGAGCGTAAGTGAGTATGAGCTGAAGTTTACTCAGCTCTCTTGGTACGCAGCAAACATTGTTGCTAATGAGGAGGACAAGTGTTGCAAGTTTGAGAGAGGTCTCCATTTGGGGATCAAGGAGAAGGTGTTGATCCATAATTTCTGTGAATACCAACTATTGGTAAATGTAGCCCTCTAGGTGGAGAAACTGAAGAACATCAAATATGAAGTGAGCAGGAAGAGGAAGAACCAGGAGCATCTTTCCAGGAAAGGGGTAAGTGCTTCAATGCCTATGAGGGGTGTGAAGAGCTCACGCACATAGAGTGAAGCAGGAATTAGTGCCTCTACTAAGAACAAGCAAGCAAGAGCAGTGTCGGTGCAAGCTTCAATAGCAGGAGGCAATAGTAGGGTGGGAAGGAGTAGGGACATGAACCCCTAATGTGAGCATTGTGGGAAGATGCATAGGGGAGAGCGCTTCAAGCTACTGGGAGCATGCTTTCGATGTGGAGAGAAGAGACATATGATTAGGGATTGTCCCCAAGTAACGAGACAAGAGGGGTCGCAGTTAAAGGCCCCGAGGAGAGCTGAAATAATGGGAACCCAACCAACTACTAAAGTGGGCAGTTCTGGAGCTGCAAGAAAGGCAATCCTCCAGGAAGGCCAAGGGGCCAGGCACAGGCAAGGGGATTTGCCATGATAAGGGAGGAAGCTACAGCCGCACCGAAAGTTGTCACAAATATGGCTCACTTATTCAATTATGCAGTATATGTGTTGAATAATTCTGGCTCCAAGCATTCATATGTTTTTACAAGCATGATTTTGCATGATGTTAAATTGGTGCCATTGGATAGTCCGTTGATTGTTAATACCCCTTTAAGGAGGCAGGTGATAATAAGTCAAGTATATAAAGATTGTGAACTGATTATTGAAGGTGTTATATAGCACCCACTTACCGCAAGATACACACTGGGATGCCCGAAGGTCATTCCGATACATAACCTACGATAAAGGCGAGCTGCGTTCGATAAGTACCCTCACTTTGTATGGCATGGTATCATAAGTCCCTTATAAAGCATCATAAGAAAATCACAATATTTTTTTTAAACTCACTTTTTCCTCATTTCATTACATAAAACTGAAAGTCTACATTATCTTTCCAACCTTTACTACATGTACATCATCCAACCCTAATACAAAAGTTCTACGTGAAAGGGGAAAATATACACGATCTAATTAATCTATCCAAAAATCCAAGCTGACTGACCTTTGAGCCATGACTTCTTTTTCCAATCACAATCTACATGGTTGGTAGAGCCTCTTAGTAGCTAGAGTCGTCTCTCGATCCTGAAAAGGTAACGTTGCAATTTTGGTGAATTTTGCGAACTCAATGAGGCAACCATCATCGATGATTCACTCAATTTATGTAACACATCATTTCACATAACATATAATCACATACTGCACTTTACATAAGTATCACATTTGCACTTACGCATAGACAAATTTGGCATTTCATTTCCAGCAAACATTCTTAACAATATGCATATGAAATGGTTGTGAGACACTTTCCATTTATTACATTGTTATGACCGAGTGCCTGAACTATCCCGTATCCATTTTGGATACCAGGCTCATTAATAACTTTCCCTTATCCACTTGGGAGATATAGGGCTCATTCTACATAGTGAGCCTTAGGCTCTTAATCACTTTTGAGCTCAAGAATCGTTTTTACTCATTGAGCTTTAAGCTCTGATCGGTGTCTACTCTAGTCACAATTGTCATTATCTGATTATGCATTCATGTATGGAATGCATGTACCATAATCACTTACATTATAAAGCACTTAGGTCTTCACATTCACATTCAAGTAGCACTTCAATATACATTCCACATTCACAATCATCGGACCTTTCATCCGGAATCAACAATCAAACACATTCATTTATCATTCAAAGCATAATTTAAGTAAACAATAATTGAGAGAAACCGTCTAGGTTACTCACAAGTAGCTATCGAAGCTAATGCCTAGAATAGTTTTCTACCACTGATATACTAGGCCCTGCAGTAGGGACACTGCATAATCTAACCTCTCATCAGACTCGCAGTCCATCTGATCAAATACCCTTTCTGTCCTCTCTAATCATCCCTCGGCCTCATCAGGGTCTGTGCTACCATAGAAGTCCACAGCTCCCTGTTTCCGCAACATATCATACCTCATCTCCCTTCTCTCAGGAAATCTAAGAGGCATCTCCTCAAATCGAGGTATCGAGGACTCTCTACTGGCTCCTACCGATCCTTGGTCAGCTGGTTGATCAATCTGATCACCTAGAGCGGATGACCTATAACAAACAATAACTTCAATCATTATTTGTATTTCTCATTATATTTCATGCTTAACACTTCTATGTGTCCCAAAAGATGCCAACCATGCTCTGATACCACCTAAGTGTAGCCATATGTCTCTAATTTCATCCAAATCAAGAATCAACTCATTTAGATAACTACAGAACAAGTTATGGCTAAAACACAGAAGCATATCAATGAAAATTTTTCTGCTAACATTTTCCATATTTTCAAACTTTCAACATTTACTTCTAACTCTTCTTATACCTAGATTATCTATTCCATTTCATTTCCTCATCATTCTCTACCCAATTCAACTCAATAAATCACTCACAAATAAATCATGATTTATAATTGATCATTAACCAAAAATATAGCATATATATATTTACCCATTCATAAGCAATTTTCTACTCTCATCCAAACACCACTTTGATGATCATTCAACTTCCAACACATCTCTATAACAATTCATGGGTCATTAAGGATCATTCACAATTACAAAAACAAGAAATTTACTTAGATTTTTCACCATCCATGTCACACACACACACAACTCACATAATTAAGTCATCAGTCCCACATTTCTCATCATTCTTGTTTCATTTTAACAATACCCATAACATTTAACTCATAACTTACTTGATTTAACTCCAAACTCTTCAAAATCTCACTCAACCCTAGCTCCGAAGCATCCCATGTTCTTCATCTTCTAAAGGTGGTAAGGTTGGGTTCTAAAATGACAAAGTGAAGAAGAAGAAGATGATAGCAAAGTGATGGTGGTAAATGGAGGCAAAAACTCCAACGTTGGTGAGGTGAGATGAGAATGTCGTAGATAAAGAAGATGAGTAGAGAAATTGCAAGAGATGAGAGTAAGTGAGTAAGGTAAAGGCCAATTAAAATGAGATAGTCTTTAATTTTTTAACAATTACGTAGGTTATGGCACGTCACTTGCCACATATCCCCTTTTTATGGTCTTAGGTCTTTTAATAACTAGTCCATTTGTCTCCAATTCTTACTCCAATTACCTCCCAATTTTCAATGACAATTGTCAATAATTCCTAAAGTCATTTACCAAAATTTTCCATTACCACTGGACAATAATTTCTACTACCTTTATAACAATTGTTTTTGCCACTTGGCATTTTTCCTAGTCCAAAATCTCTTGAGCTGAAGGGTTTAGATGTGATACTGGGTATGGAAGCTATGGAAAAATATTGCGTGAAGTTAGATTGTAGCCTCAAGGAGGTAGAGTTTGACTTCGGCAATGTTAAGAAGGTGATTTTCAAACGAGATAGAAGAATGCCATCACCCAAAATTATTTCAGCTTTGCTCGCTGAATAGATGATGAGAAAGGGGTGTGAAGCCTTCTTGGCACACGTCATAGACATTGATGTAAATGAAGGGAAGCTAGAAGATTTTCCGATTGTGAGGGAATTTTCAGACGTATTTTCAGAGGACTTACCTGGTTTGCCACCGGTGAGGGAAATCGAGTTTGCCATCGACTTGATTCCCAGAACCGCACCCATTTCTATACTACTGTATAAAATGGCTCTAGTTGAACTAAAAGAGCTCAAGGAACAGTTGAAGGAAATGTTAGAGAAGGGGTTTATACAACTGAGTTCGTAACCTTGGGGAGCACCTGTTCTGTTTGTCAAGAAGAAGGATGGAACATGGTGGATGTGTATTGATTATCAGAGATTCAACAAGGTAAAAAGTATCCTCTGCCACGAATAGATAATCTATTTGACTAATTGCAAGGAGCAAGGGTCTTTTCAAAGATTGATCTCAAGTCAGGTTATCATCAGCTCAAAATTAGGGAGTCTGATGTGGACAAGACAACCTTCAGGACATATTATGGGCATTATGAGTTTGTGGTTATACCCTTCGGATTAACCAATGCTCCAACTACATTTATGGATCTTATAAATAGGGTCTTCAAAGAGTATCTGGATTAGTTTGTCATAGTGTTTATCGATTATATTTTGGTTTATTCCAAGAGTGAACAGGAACATGAGGAGCACCTCAGGATAGTATTGTAAACATTGAGGGAGAAGGAACTCTATGCCAAATTCAGTAAATGTGAATTTTTGGCTTCATGAAGTAATTTTCCTTAGACATGTGATATCGAAAGATGAGGTACATGTTGATCCAAAGAAAATTGAAGCAGTAGTGAATTAGCATACACCGAAAATAGTGATAGAAGTGAGAAGTTTTTTGAGATTAGCAGGCTATTATAGGAGGTTTGTGGAAGGATTTTCTATGATAGTGGCTCCAATGACAAAGTTATTAAAGAAGAATCAGAAGCGTATCTGGAGTGACGAATGTCAGAAGAGCTTTGAAGAGCTCAAGTGCAGATTAACAACTGCACCAGTTTTGATCTTGCCTACTGGAGATGAGGGTTATACAATTTATAGTGATGCTTCAAGGAAGGGTTTGGGATGTGTATTGATGCAAGGAGACAACGTAATAGCTTATGCCTCACAGCAGCTAAAGCCTTATGAATTGAATTACCCGACCCATGATCTAGAATTTGCAGCAGTAATTTTTGCCCTGAAGATTTGGAGACATTATTTGTATGAGCTGCAGACAAGGATTTTTACAGATCACAAAAGTCTCAAGTATTTATTGAGTCAAAAGGAACTAAATTTGAGAGAGAGAAGGTGGTTTGAGCTAATTAAGGATTATGATTTATTAATTGAGTATCATCCAGGAAAGGAAAATGTAGTGGCGGACACCTTGAGTAGGAAATCATTAATAGCCCATGTTCAGACAGTTTATCTGCCGTTATTGGAAGAGATGGCTAAGCTTAGGATAAGCTTCAAATAGGAGGAACCAAATTGTGTTATTGAAATTTCATAATAAAGCTGATACTCAGGGAAAAAGTTAAGAAGTTACAAGCACAGGATGCAGAATTGAGTAAGTTTCGAGAAGAAATTTAGAATGGAAAGAAGTCTGAAGTGGTAGTGAGGGATGATGGACTCATGGTTGTCAAAAATAGACTCTATATTCCGAATGTCAGGAAATGAAGGAGGAGATACTAGATGAGGCACACAATGTGCCTTATGCCATGCACCCGAGTAGCACCAGGATGTACAGAGATTTGAAAGAACATTTCTGGTGAAAAGGCATGAAGAAAGATGTAGCAGAATATATGAGCAAATGTCTTGTGTGTCAGTAAGTCAAGGCTGAACACCAAGCACCTTCAGGCAAGTTAAGGCCGTTGTCTATTCCTGAATGGAAGTGGCAAAGAGTAGCCATGGATTTTCTGATGAGTTTGCCTAAGAACAGTAGGAAGCATGATGCCATATGGGTTATCGTGGATCGTTTGACAAAGTCAGCCCATTTCCTAGCAATTAAACAAACTGATTCTTTGCATGTGTTAACAAAGAAGTATATTGATGAGATAGTAAGATTACATGGGATTCCAGTATCTATAGTTTTTGACAGGGATCCTCGATTCACTTCGAGATTCTGAGGAAGCTTACAAGAGGCTTTAGGAACCAAGTTAAATTTTAACACTACTTTTCACCCTCAGACAGATGGTTAATCTAAGAAGACCATTCGGACTCTTGAGGGAATGCTCAAGACATGTGTGATGGACTTCAAAGGAGCTTAGGATGAGCATTTGCCATTGGTCAAATTTGCTTATAATAATTCGTACCATTCAAGCATTCAGATGGATCCTTATGAAGAACTGTATGGAAGGAGATGTAGAACTCCGATATGCTGGGATGAAGAAGGGGAAAGGAAACTGATAGGACCAAAGTTACTGCAAATGACAGTGGGCAAGGTTAATCCGGTTAAGCAACGTCTTAAGGCAGCACAGGATAGAATGAAGAGTTATACTGACGCACACCGAAAGGAGATGGAGTATGAAGTCCATGAGAAAGTATTTTTTAAGACATCTCCTTAGAAAGGAGTCATGAGGTTTGGTAAGAAAGGCAAGTTGAGTCCGAGATATGTGGGTCCTTATGAAATTCTTGAGAGGATTAGACCGCTAGCTTATAGGTTGGCGCTGCCACCAGAATTGTTACAGATACATGACGTTTTTCATGTGTCCATATTGAGGAGATATAGATTGGATCCATCCCACATCATTCAGACCACTGAGGTTAAGCTGAGAGATGATCTGAGTTATGAGGAGATCCTAGTGGAGATCTTAGATATCAAGGAAAAGGTCCTCAGGAACAAGACAGTTCAACTGGTCAAAGTCCTGTGGAGAAACCATTCTATGGAAGAGGTCACGTGGGAGCCCTTGGAGGCCATGAGGGAAAAGTATCCACACCTCTTTGATGATTCAGGTAAGAATTTCGAGAACAAAATTCTTTTAAGAGGGGGAGAAATGTTGCCCCCTGAAAATTTTTCCTTTTTTACGATAAATAAGCATGATTAGATTATTTGGGCTCTTACTAGATTATTTTATGTTGGAATTAATTAGCATATTAATGTGAGTAAGATAATATGATATAGGTTAAGGGATTAAAGTTTAAGGTAGTAAGTTTACATAAAGGGTATTTTGGGAAGATCACTTAAGCTTAAAAACCTTTAAGCATTAAAGGAGGGGCAAAATGGTCATTGTGCAATCATGTAAGATTATAAAAGGGAGAAAGAAGACTTGTCTTGCATTTGGAAGAGGGAGAAAATGAAATTGAAGAAAGAAGGGAGAGAAAGTGTCATTGGAGAGAAAGAAGAGGGCTAAGTTAGGTTTCAATTTTTCTTAACCTTTAAGAGGGATTTTGAGAGTGATCAAGAAGGAAAAAAGGAAGAGGAAGGTTAAAGCTTCCATTAAAGCTAAGAAGCTCATTGCTTGGTGAAGGTTCAAGGTAAGTTAGTGTTTTAATATTTGGATTTTGGGAAGGGATTTTGTTCAAAAAGCTTAGGAAGTGCATGGGTTTAAGTATCCTAGGGTCAATTTCATGCATATGGTTCTTTGTGTTTTCCAATTGGAATTGATTTTGAATGGGTTTTTGTCAATGTTCAAGAGAGGCAAGAGGAACAAGAGTAGAGGTTAAGCAATGTTTTTAAGCAAGGAAATTAAGGTGGGTTTTATTTTTATAATTGAGTTAATGAACCATAAATGTTCTTCAAATAAAGGGAATTTAATGATTTTCCAATTACCTTATAAATGTGTATTTATTGTTCTTTAAATACTTGAGAATGTGCCACATGTTGATGTTTGTGAATTTTGGGAATGAATTTTATTTACTTCACAATTAATGTATTGTGTTGCTTTTGAATGAGTTGAGAAATGGCTTTTATGCTTGGTATAGGAATGTGGTTGATGAATTGTGAAATGATGATGGGAATGCATATGAAATATGTCATGTGCATGATAAACAAGTTTTAGAAATGTGCCATTTGGGCAATTGATTTTTAAGCCATTAATTACATGTTATGTGGGTTTATGGTGGTCTGTTCTATCAGTCAAGTGCATTTGTCTAAAGGCTTCTCCCACCTGCCTGCTAGTGGCATGGAATTCCTTCATCGACTTCCTTAAGTTCACGGTGATGCAAGACCATTTTGTGGGATTACGATAGTATGTTCTATTCACGGTTACACAGGACCTTTAGGGAAAATGTGTTAGTACATTATGTTACGGACTACCCAAACCATTCTGATTTGATTATGCTTATATGCTTAGTGGATAAGTTTGATGAATATGCAAATTATGTGGTTTGCAAATTGGTTGATATGTTAAGAATTTAAGAAGTATGTGTTTCATGGATTTCATATGAATTTGCTTTGATCATGAATGTTTCAAATGGTTTTGCTTGTTATCGATTATAAAACTGTTACTCATGAGCTTTAAGCTCACCTCCTTTCCTCCCCATTTTTAGGCGATTAACAAGATATTGAGTGATCGAGTCGAGAGTCAAGGCATCATTCCAATTTGCATGTTTTGTTTTTGGAGCTAGATTATGCAAAACAATGCTTTAGTTGCATTTTGAACGATTCTAGTTTTTGTAAACTTTTTATTTTGGATTATTGTTGTAAGGTGGTTCGAAATGCCCGCTAAAGCACTGTAAAACTCTTATTTTTTTATGATAATGAAATATATATACATTATGTTTTGCTCATGATTTCTAAAATATTTATATTGCATTTTTCAAGTTTTTCATAAAGGTAGGAATTGTGTTCTAAATTTAAGGGGAAAATTATATTGATCTAGGTAGAACTAGACCAAGTTGCTTCAAAAAAGTTGTAGCTTATCCTCTTAGCTTTGCAACGCTATAAAGTACTTAAAATTTGGATATCGTAGTTGAGATATATGAGCATTATAAATTGGTAATGCTGCATAAGATGTATATCGTAACAGTTATGGTGAATGATGAGAGGTTGTGTATGTTATGAGTCATTTGAGTTGAGATTTGGGAGTTTGATGCATTCAAACTGGTAACTGAACGTTTAAGGAGTGGTATTGTATTAGAAGAAGTGAAATTAGGAAGATTATGAGTGAAAATAATGATAGAATGGATGTAGGAAGCATTTGAGGGGTTTGGGAAAATCCCATGTCCATTTAACAGACTTTAGGTCCATTTAACAGACCTTCTCGGGTAAAAAATGACCCCCAACGCTGCCCATGTCCGCTTCATGTTTGTTAAATGGACCTTCTTGGATGAAAAATGGCTCTCAAGCCCGTCTATGTCCGTTAGGCGTACATGTATGTCCATTAAACTGATATTCATTAGATAGCTACAGTAGATTATCATTTTTGACCCTTTTAAAGGCATAATCTCACTCTGTAGTCTTCATGAAAGTTGTAGATATAGAAGTTTTCTTTCAAATGGTATAAGAATTACCTCAATCAAGGCTTTATAGAAAAACTTATACCAATTCTTCCAAGATAGGTACAATATGATTGAGGATATAAACATGTTTGAATCTTTTGGTCATAACTTCATCGTCTGACCTCGAAATGAAGTGATTCTTGAAGCAATGGTTTCCTAACACATTCTTCTATCCCTCAATAAGAATTGGTAGGTTTTGGTTTTGATACGAACAAGATTGATGGAAAGATAGTGAGGGGTTGGTTGAGAGAGCGTAACTGGGGTATGAACATACTTTAGCTTCTTAAGCATAACTTCTTCTATAAAGTTCCAATTGAGATAGTTTGTAACATCCCATTACTTTTGGGAGGGTTAGAGTGGTAAATGTGAGTGATTAATGAGAGTTAGAGATGCATTTCCATGTTCATGCATAAAAATGTCATTCACTTATACATGAATAGTGAATGAATTTGCACATGAAAATAAGTGTACATGCATTCATGAATAATTTTGGGTATAATTGGAATGATTTGTGAATTTTGGGGAAAAAAGGAATAAATTTTGGGAATTGTAGAAAATAGGAAATAGAAATTTAAAAGACGCTTTGGAGATAATTGGATTGTAAAGATGACAGCCAAGGGAGTTAGTTTCAAAAGAAACTAAGTTAGAACTTGGGTATTGAGTAAGTGACAAGTGTCACTTAGTCTTTTGTACTCTTGCTAGAAGTAGGTTACCATTCTTTGAGAGTTGACAGGTTAAGTCTTGTCTAAGTCCCTTCTTTATTATCATTTTTTTCGAACTTCCTTTTGAAACCCAGAGTTTTTCCATCAAATACTTTCTAAGAGACTTCTGTGTTTTTCCTTTTCTTCACCCAAACCTACTTTGTCATTTGTGTCATTACCCTGAGAAAAACTAGAAGCTAGTCATTGTACTCAGTGAAGTACATGAAACGTGTGGAGTTAGGGCTTGAAGATTTTGAAGTTTTCAGCAAGTAAGTGGTGAAGAAATCCCTTAGAGTTGGAGATTTGTGAAATAAAGTTGATAACTTACTGTCATCTGCATGGAAAATGACATTTACATGGTTGTTCATAAATACTGGGTGGTTGGGAAGAAATAAATTGAGTTATAGTGTTAAATTAGTTTTTGAAAAAAAATTTGGTGTTCTGGTGATGTAAAATATTGAAAGTTAGAAAATCTGGAAAATGTGCACTAAATACACTTCAGTCTTTTAGCCATAACGTTTTCTCTAGTTCTCTAAACGAGATGATTCTTGATGTGAATTAAACTAGAGACATATGGTTACATTTTGTATGCAGACATCAAATTTCAGTTCTATCTCTAAAAGTCTCAAAACTTCATGAAGTTATGGAGTTTGGTCTAGTACGTTGGTGTGTGTATGGAGAATTCGTCTTTGGAGTTTAGGGGCAAATTTGGGATTGATATAAAGAGATTTTAGCCAAGATGCTTTTGGAAGTTGTAGATCTTTCTTTTATCTTTTCAATGGTATATAGTATGAAAATTTTAGACATTGGAGTCAAAAGTTATGATCTTTATAATTGGAGAGATTCTAGTAAGACGAAGTTGTAAGACGCAAAAGTAAGACACAAAAGTAAGACGCAAAAGTGAGACGCAAAAGTAAGACACAAAAGTGAGACGCAAAAGTAAGACGCAAAAGTGAGACGCAAAAGTGAGATGAAGTGAAAGTAAGACGAAGCAAAAGTAAGACAGAAAAGTAAAACGAAGTGAAAGTAAGACAAAGTAAAAGTAAGACGAAGCAAAAGTAAGACAATGCAAAAAATGAGACGATACAATAGTTAGAAGATAGAATTGATCTTCGAGGTCTTCATGAAAGTTGTAGATCTCGAAGTCCTCTTTCCAATAGTCTAAAAACAAAGTCAATTCGACATCTGTAGTGAGAGTTATAGCAATTGCGCCAAGACATGTACAATACTAGTAAAGATATGAACACGTTGGAATCTTTTGGTCATAACTTCTTCTCTAGACCTCCAAATGACTTGATTCTTAGCAATTGCGCCAAGACATGTACAATACGAATAAAGATATGAACACATTGGATTCTTTTGGCCATAACTTCTTCTTTAGACCTCCAAATGACTTGATTCTTGAACCATTGGATTCGTAAGTCATTGATCTACATCTTCAATAAGAATCACAACTATCTAAAATGAATGGAGAAAGATTGAGTGAAAAGACTGGGACAGATGCAGTGAGTGTGGTCTTAAAGGAGTACGAACTGGTGTTATTCTACTGAACATACTTCAGTATTTTGATGATATTTTGATCTGTATGATTCCAATTAAGGTGATTTTTGATTTGGAGTAAACTAAAGAAATGGGGATAAAAATATCATGAAGAAGCTTAATCTTGATTCATTTTCTAAGGTGTTCAATTCTAGATGGAAGTTGTATATAGTAAGCTGTTTTTGATTAAGAACAGTCCGAAAATGTTTAAAGTATATCTTCCATATTACTGAACTAAATTGAGTGATTTTGGTGTCAATGGAAAGATAGGACATAGAAGAACACTTTTCTAAAAGAGAGTATGACCAAATTAACTCAGTTTTGCCTTCAGATTGTATGTGAACAGTAGACTCGAAAGGGTGTTTTGGAAAGTCTGAAAGTAAGCCAGTGAGTAATGAATTATGATTTCAATGGTTCTAGAGAGGCATAAACCTAAGTGTTAGTTATACGTAAATGGGTTTTGGTAAGGGGACAGTGTTGATAAGAATTCAGGGAGTGATACCCGAGATTATCATGAACATGCATTTTACATAATTCATTTCATACATGTACATTATTGAACACTCTTAATGGTGCAAATTGTGATATCGTGTATGCTATTTGTTATAGAGGAGCAACTGGAACGTCC
>JANKYF010000225.1:60973275-61002737 GCA_029829435.1 Erythroxylum hondense
ACCCCCGAAGTGCCTTCCATTGTTTTGCAGGTATTTTCTACGTGAAGTTCATCACAGAAGGTTGCCAATCGATGGACTCAAACGGCAACGCACCATTCGGCCAGATTCCGGCTGAACCACTATCTATTCCTTTTTTAATAAGTTTAATAATCTTTTGATCATCATTATCAATTCCAGAATGTTAAAACCATATTCAAAGGATTCATAAGGAATACTGTACATGAACTCCAAAGCCATATTATAGCATAATTTCTTTACATTCAATATGAAGTTTACAACACTATTATGGTCTACATATAACTCAAAAGCATCATGTTTACAACCCTCTTAAATCACGTTTAATTTAAACCTAAAACAATTATTGTAGAAGTAATCAAATCTGATTCTAAAATCACCTTCTACAACTGTTGACTTTGTTGTTCAAAATCTAATTATAAAATCCCCAAACATAGCATGTTTTCTTCCACTAATTAAAAATTAATTGGTTATGCTTATCGTTATTACTTTGGGGTTGAAAGAGAATGTTAACATATAATTAAGAAGTTGCATACTAAACTTAAAAGAAACAATGACAATTGAACGAGTATCAATCAAACTAATAAGTAACAAACAATCAAATAAGAGCATAAATTAAAATATCATAAAGAGGGTTGAAACAATTAATCCTTTAAAAATCAAAATAGAATTATATTTCTATCATTGACAGAGTCCTACTACTATTTTGTAATTGAAATTATAATATTCTCAATTGAAAACACCAAGTGAGTGCAAGCTACATACTTCTTTTATTATTATTATCATTAAAAGTGGACTGTAACCTCCATTGATGTTGGAAATATAAGGGGAGAAAACACATTACGATTCAAGCTAGTGTTTGTAGCAAATATGTATCCTTTTCTTATTCTATTCTTTTTACTCGTCAATCAAACTTAAACAAGCTTGTGGAGTTATGGAATTTTGACATAGTATAAAGTATGTCCATGAAGAAAAAAGAAATTGGCAGGATCATTCGTGTGTTGAAAGATAATAACTAGGTCGCCCCCACTAAATAATAGGCTTTCCTTTTACTAAGATGAACAATGAGCTTTTGAACCCAAACGATCTATGCTATATTAAAGACAATCATAATGATTATCCTCTAAAACACAACAAAGCTTCAATCTTAAGTTCCCTCGATTCCACTTTAACTTATGAAAGGAATTAGTCATTTTTGACACATGGTGACGAAATATAATCATGGGAATTCCATGTGCCATGCAAGTGTTGATTATCACATTTATGTGTAACTTATTCTTCTTTTTTTACAAATAAAGGTATAAAATATCAGTTTCGGTTGGGACTTAGCTTTCAAATACACCAAACGGAATCATTGTTACCATCTTCTCCACCTTAGTTATCATATTTAATCTCACAATCTTCTTCTTGTGGTCCACAATTAGTTGATTCTCTCAATTCATAAAAAGACTAACAATATTTTATCCTTATCAGCTGACCAGCTCCAAGTTTCAGTGGCATCTAATCAACCATAAAACATTAAACTAAAATGGTGTATGTTGGAAAACGAGTTTAGGGGTTTCCTTTAGTTGATCTTTGTGGGCCAAATATGCAATCAGCATAACTTCATTGACGGCTTTTCTCTTAATCACATTTTAGCAGTCAATTATGCATTGATTTGTTATTTAAACTTGGAAGTTTCCAACTCAACTCGTCACTTGAATTTCATCAGCCTATAGAGAAAAAGTCTTTCCTCCAAACTTAAATCTTTGTGAAATCTTTACTGACTTGACTTGAGCACCCAACATATTGGCATATAAGTCGCATACCCTTGATTAAATTATGTGAAGATTGACTCTGGATCATTATCTTCTATTGTTGTGGCCATTTTCTCCCAAAAAGTGCATTAACAATGCGAGTATGACTAAGAGATCCCCAAAAGCATTTTAAGAAACGCTTTCAACTTAAAATAAATCTTATATGAAAAATGTTAGGCAGATGACAACTGTGAAATACCCAAAACAAGCCCTTTTGGATCCAATTTTGTTAGATGCATGCTCAAAACACAAGACAGATTCTTTGATTGGCTGAAAACATTAATGATGTTTTTACAAGTCTACTGGGGAGAGAATTTGTTTATTCATTATCTTAAATATCCAGGTGGCCAATGCGTTGGTATAGGTGTATTTGTACCAACTATCTTGTACAAGGCAATAATAATAATAAAAAAAAGAAGAAGATTAGCCAGCAAGCAATACATGAACCTTAAATATTACTACTCCTTTGGAAAATTTCTCGTGTAGACCACAACGTGACGGGATAACACAATCTATTCTTTGGACCAATTTAACTATAAGAGACCTAAACCAATTATACATTAGGTACCACAAGTCACCTTCTCTCTTTGTGGGTTACATTGAAAAGAAGCCTAAACTAACGCTCAAAAGGGAGAATAGACAAGAAATAAAATGACGATGGTGGTTAGTTCGTCGAAGAAAAAGGCAATAACTTTTTAGGTTCCCATCATAATAAGAAAGAATCTGATTATTATAGTTTCAATTTTCAAACAAGTTCCGTGACTTGAAATTCAAGGACAAAATATTCTTCATCATTGGTTCAAATCCTCGATGTTTGAGTTTGACACAAATTAATTATAAGATTTGCTTTTTAATCAATTAGGGTCACCAAACTATTGATGGACCAAATACAAAAGCGGAGTTAAGCCCGCCTTTTGTTCTATTTGGTTTGGTTTTCTTGTGCTTGGGTTGAACGTCGGCTGTATTTGTTGAAAGCCCATACTTAAATCCCGGGAAGATGAGTAGAAGAGAGGAGAGGATTGGATTGCTTTGGGGAAGGTATGCGGCCTGCTCACATGCCTAATACTAATATTACTACTAATAGATCAAAACTGTTGCTCCTGCGCAAATCGCGATGCATGTTGGATTGAATCAAAAAATAACATCCTTCCTTATCCTAGTAGGAAAACAAGACATTGTCTTGTATAATGTGGAAATCTATCTTATTTCTAATTCCACCCTAATAAATCATCATATTCCATCCTTGGGGTGTATACATTTCATCATGTTAGCGTTACGAGCTCATAAATAAAACAAGATAGCATTGATCATGTCGTCAAGTTGCAACGCAAGGGTGTGGAAGCTGACGACGTCTGACAACCAGGTGTTTAACGTGAAAGAGAACATGGCCGTCATGTCTGAAACAATCAAGTTGATGGTGGAAAATGGTGTGGCCGGCGGTGAGATTCCGCTACCTAATGTGGACGGTCCCACGATGGCCA
Source organism: Erythroxylum hondense (assembly GCA_029829435.1). Lineage (NCBI taxonomy): Eukaryota > Viridiplantae > Streptophyta > Magnoliopsida > Malpighiales > Erythroxylaceae > Erythroxylum > Erythroxylum hondense. The sequence goes on from JANKYF010000225.1 coordinate 60,976,568, forward strand.
AAATCATAGAGTGGTGGAAAATGCATACCATCTATGGTATCAATCTCAACGTTGATGCAGAAACCAACAGAGGAGAGTTGAAGGCTTGGGAGGCTTGTTTTCTGGATGTTGATACACATGGCCTATTCGATCTCATAATGGCAACGGATTACCTAAACATTCACGACTTGTTTGAGAGGGCTTGCCAAAAGGCCGCACGGCTCTTTATATGCAAGAGTCCTGAGGATATTCGTATTCTCTTTGGTATCCCAAACGATTTTACTCCAGAAGAAGAGCGCCGGATTCACATGTAGAATGCTTGGGCTTTAGAGATTTGATTCTCTTTCTAGTCTAATAATGTGTCTTTGTTTTGTTTTGTTTACTTTTTCGGTGCTTCTTCTAAATCATTGTAACGAACTTCTCAAATAATGTTTACTCAAGCCTGTTATTTTACCTTCCTACTCACATACACTACAAATACCGTATATGATTATCAACCTCTACAGTTAAAAAAAAATTTACTCGGCCTTTATAACACCTGAAAAATACAGGAAATAACGCATTGCAATCGGCCTAAGTACAAGAATCAATCACCTCTGTTTATCTTAACGGTTCCTCATTAACCACGATCCATGCTCAGGAGGCATTCCCCTGTAAATTAGTAGCTTGTGAACATTTTGTAAGCAGTTTTTCCTTTTGGGGGGTGTCATGCCAAATTCTTCTCTTCTTCTGACTCTCTCTCAACCGTTTCTTCTTCTTCTTTGCTAATACTGATCCTGTCATTACTCCAATCAATCAAAAAATATTTTCTCAAATACATTTTTATTCAAAGCTCACCTTCCTTCACTATCGATTACCAGTAATTTAGAATATACAGTGTGAAATCGTTGGCACCTCCAATATATCCTCCCACTACTACAAGACACAGCCCAGCATATGGCAGCATGCTTACACATAACTTGGCACACGACCAGGCAAACTACAGACGGACATTTTACATTTGAGATTTTAAGAAATGGAGACAACCAAATCGAGAATCTACGAATACAAATGGGATCCAAAATCCAGTTCAACAATTTTCATATTTGCAGATCATCCAATGAAAGGTCCTGCGCTGTCAACAGCTTTAGCTTCTGTAATTCAGAATAAATAGATTATTGTCAGCGCATTTAGTTAACGAGTAAAGAACATTGAGGTTTTGCAAGAGTGATCCCACTCCATCCCCCATACCAAAGTATTGGGTTCAAATCCTGACCCATGTGGGATGAGATCTTGGAAAGGGGAGGGTTAGATCCTATTGCTGAAAAAAGATATAGTGAGGAAACTCAGAACTACTTACTGTAATGAACTGGGGAGGATCATCAATACTTGTTGAACCTAGAACTATTTCCCTCTGCAGCTTACTTGAAAGCTTGTGGCAAACCCTCAACTAATCATCAAATCAGGCACAAAAAGGGCATAAGATGACATATGCAATATTAAGAAAGCCATTGTAAGAACTTCCAAAAGTATTAAATTTTTCATACCTCGGATCTTGTTGCGCCACCAACAATGAACACAAAAACACGTCGGCCCATCTTCTTGAAATCGCTAGATGTATGTCTAAGCACTGAATCACTGTACCGGACAAGAAAATAAATAGAATTAGAACTGATGGCACAAGGATAAATGTACTCTATGGGATCTTGAATTTCCTAGGAATACAACGATGTGCAAATTGCATAAGAATCCTTTTGTAGCATTAACTTGCATAAAAACAAAATCACCTTGATTAATCAAGGAATAACAATCATGCAGAATATAACGTTGAGAACCACGTGAAAGCAACATTTAAGAATAAATAGGTTCTTATCTAAAGATTAAGGGAAGAAATCAAATTTCCAATGCTGTGGTTGGTATCCACAAAATAAAATAGCAAACTGAATGTGATTAAAAACATCGTTTTACCAAAAATAATATTGTTTCAATTAATGTATTATTCGGGCTTTGGGCAGGTTCAACTATAAAATTCCAAGCCCGTTGACTTCAAGATGGGCTGAGCAAAAATTGCCAACACTATATAGGCCAAGAACATCACCTAGAATACCCGTCATCAGAGCCCCGAGGTCTTGCCCATGTCGGTGTCCGTCTTGATCTCATTGAATGAGGAGTTTGAGATTGGTTGGATGCAGCAATCGAAGTCCCATGGAAAGTGGCACTTGGGTCATTCATACATGGATATTCATCCTTGGAAAGTTCCCCTTTATTGAGTTTCTCAACAAGTTCCTAAAACGTTGTGAAATTTCAAGGAGCTTTTAATCTTGCAGAAGGCCAGAAAAAGAATATATTGCAAGGTCCTTATTTCCTAGGTTTAAAAATAACCCAAGTGGTAGGGGCAAAAAACTTGAGATTTACAATGTTAACCTTAAAAAAGAAAACATTCGATTAACTATCAAAATTTGGAACTCATTAACCAAGACTTAAGAAGAACAGCATTTTAAAAGGAAATGACAAACATATATGCCAAAGTTTATGACAAATCGTTCCCCAAAAAGATGCAGCCTATTTGTTTGCTGACAACTGATTTGTCAAACTAAATTACGACTAAAACTGATCCATTACGCTGGAGCCGGACGACCAAATAAATATTAGTTAAACGGTTATCGTATATAAATTATGGTACACATGTCCAAAACTATCCCAAAAAAAGCAAGTTATGCATACCTCTACCATGGGATAAAAGCGTGATAGCTGCCATGTTGTTTCTCCTTCACCACTGCGGTCTTTTCTGGCTGCTCGTTTCTTCTGACAATTGCGAAGAATATAAATTAATATATATGAAAAGTCATCAAAGGGGGTAAGCATTTCATGAGCTGATTTGTTCACCTTATGAATGTCAAACTTCAGAGAGAAAGTTCCACCAGAACCTTTTTTCATATCTGAGGCTCCCCCAAGCAATCTCATATTATTCACAGCATTCATATCGTCATCTGGTAATTTGGCTAACTGAAAGAATAATGCAAACTACTCGATCAGTAATTTATACAACTGTCAAAAGCATCAGCTTAGGTAAGACAAATATAATATCGAGTAACTGTCACCAAAAGTACAACAAACTACACAATCAGTTAAAGAACAATAGGAGGCCAACCTTCATTAGATTAAGACCCTTTTCGCCTTCAAACTTCTCTGGATAAATGGATGCTAGAATCATTAACAATCGCAACTTATTTTCACGCGATGCATCCTGCAAAGAAGCTTGCCTCTCGATCAGTTCACTTACCAATTCGTATTAGTCCTTTAAAATTCAACACAAATACTCACCTCTTTTGTAGTTAAAAATTTAATTACATCCTTCATTCCCGCATCTCCAAAAACCAGATCCTGCTCCAGTTGCCCAATGTCTTTAAGCCCCAATTCCCGGATAAGTCTGTTAATTTTTCCTGCAATCTACACTTAAAATGTCACTGCCTTGAAGAAACCCTAAATAGAGTAATTTTAATTGATATACTAATATAAACAAAATGTCATTTAATATACTGTTAAAGTTTGATCTTCTAGGGAAAACTGAAATGCTCCCCCAATTAAGGATCAGCTTTGAACAAACTCTAAGTCTAAAAGGGCATAAAAAGATTTATGGAAAGAAAAATGTAGAAGAAACCATGCCATCCTCCTTCTTAAACAGTTGGAAAATAGAGAAAAGATTGAAATTTGTACAATGTAGAACAATAGTTGTTCACATTTTGCTTTTCCTTCAGATTGACAAATGAGCACATTTTACACATTTAATTAACATGAACAAACGATACTTTTGCTAACCTCTACATGAAGGGATAGCTTCTCAATTTGTTCACTGTATTGCGGCAATGCTTGAACCATCTTTTGCAAGTCCCTTGTAGAAAGTTCACCCTCTCTACACAAATTGTGTACTAACGGGTGAGAAATATATCAAGACAGCAACTAATAAAACATGTCTAGTTTCAAATTTTTCCATCCCAAACACCAATCAGAAAAGGAAAACAATAGAGAACATTGCATTCGAGAACATCTCTCCTTTACCACCTTAACAAAAATAAATATTAAATGTAGAAAAACCGATTCTCGGCATGAAAACAAACAAAGACATACAAAACAAGTTCCACCAGTGCTAGATTTTAGAAAACGATTGCCTTAAGCTTGGAATTTATGCAACAATGAAATTTTGCTTGCGTGACATGCTTTCTTTCTTCATTGTAACAAGAAGCTCTCATCCTTTTATTCCTTTCCTCAGATAAATCCCTTAGTTCTGGATCCATAAAAGAATCCTTGCCAGCTGTAAACATATTGTAGATCCTAAACAAGTCACATTAACCAAATTCGTCCTCAGCCTGGAATGGGATATAATAGGGTACAGTGTTTTTTATAATTGTTGCATTACAAAGAAAATAAAACATTATCAGAATTTAGCCAAACGGCATCCATGTCAACATTCCTAATCTTGAAATTTCATCCATGCCTCCACCTGTCTTCTAACTGTTCTACGACAAATATATCACCGCCACAAAAAAATGTGGATGTGATAAGATGTAAACTTCCAGCGAGCATCCCGAACTACTAAAATAGACAGAGGTATGATCGAGTACGCAGACAACTTATAAGGTGATATTCCATTCAAAGACACTCAAAATAGTAGTCATAGACTATATACCAATCATCTATTATCGTACCAGGTAACTGCATCAGCTGGGTCAAGAAAAAATCATCTACTAAACATAGGACAAATGCACAATATGACATTACAACAAACAGATCCCACACAAAACATCAGCTATCATGATTGAGTAGACATTAAGCAAAAAGGAGAAAAAATGGCAAATTATTAATTGCCTTTAATAGCCGTAATTAACAGAGACTTGAGATATGGAACAGTAAAAATAAATGCATCCATATCATAACAGACCTTTTCCTACTTAGTTCAAAGTTTGGGGAAACAGAAAACAAAATGAAAAAATGATCAGCTAAACAGAAAGTGGCATTCACAAGGTAAAAGAATTTACACTAACCTTGAGCCCTGTTGGATTTGCGCAGCTTTATTTTTTGATACAAAGTTTGTCATCTTTTCGTGCAACCGTTCACTAGCCTGACAAACCAAACAATGACCAATAAGCATCTGGAGGATGTTTCAAGCCATAAAAAGGCGCAAGGACCCATCCTTACATCTGCTATATGCGCGTGACGAAGCTCAAGCCAGATGGGATCATGTTCCTCCAAAAGAACCTCCTTCTTTTCAGGCGGACCACCAGCTTTGCCTGGAACCTAAATAATGCGAGTCCTTTATATACAATTCACAAAAGAGATATAGCAACAAAAATCACCAAATTCAGTAGCAGAAACAGATATACAAATTGCCTACTCACCTCATGAACATACTTATTCCCCTCCATATTTAGCAAATCATGGCAAATTGCATCATATGTCCACTCATGTATGATAGGAGCAATCTAAATATGAAAATTGAATGCATCAATATGTTAATAATGAAGATAAATGGCATTCAATCATCACATAGTTTCTAAAAATGAAGATACCTGATCAACAGATCTGTCAAGAATAAGCAAATCACATGTTTCTGTTTGAGGAAACAGTTCAATCTTCTGTTTGTACTGCATTAGACGGTCCCAAACTCTAGCAGCAAGTTTTGTGGGTATCAGATCACGGACAGTTGTCATGGTGGTTACGTCAAGAGACTTGGCAGCACGATAGCGGACATAAGGAAATTCCTGGAATTGTTAGAAGAAAAACAATGTTTGAAATATAAACCTCTTAAATAATATCACAATAATGCAAACCACTGTTAAAGATCATTACCCTCAATGATGCAAAAACTGTAGCAAGACGACTGGCTATCACATTCAAGCATGCATCACCATTTCGACATTCCTCGTCATCAGTAAAAAGTTCCTCTAAAGCCCTCTCATTATCAGTTATAAAACCCTATATGAAGAAATTGGCATAACAAAAAACCATACCATCATAAGGTAATAAAAATATAGTTGATAAATAAACAGGACTTTCATGAAATATGTTCCCCATGGTCTGATTAAAAAATGGTGGAAAGCTTATGTACATGTCTAACAGGGAAAGGAGAATTAAATCATCCAAAGACCTCAAGTTCATATTCAATATTTAGAAAGCTAGTAACTGCTGTCTGAAGACACTGGTGAAAAATTCCTAGGAGTATTTCATCTATCCTTTCATCCTGTTTCTTTTAGCACTCTACACAGGATATTCCGCAGGCCAAACATGGTTATATTTGAGTATCTGTTACCCCATCAGAAACCACAAACAATGGCTCTATAATGAACCTTTTTTTTTTCTTGGAAACAAAACATTACTTTAGGGCAGTCTTCCTTCTCTCCTATTCTCAACAGGATAACCAAGTCAAATTAACCAATAATCAAAATATCAAAAGTGTTACCAGAAAACTAAAATATGGTCTGAAAAAATACTCAGCATATTTTTTTAATGGATTCATTTTATGTTAAATCTAAAAGCATTAGTCTGACAGCGTGAGAACGAAAGTGAAACTGCCCTAGCAAAAGTGAAATCAGCAAAAGAGGGTAAGAAAACAAAAGGCCACAAAAGCCAGAACATATTTCTAAACAAACAAAAACACCATACCAAAGCTGCACATAAACATAACAGACCACCAGTTTTGATCAAAGGAGAGCATCCAACTGGCTAAAACTGCCTACTCTATTAAAAGATTAAAGATTAAGGATAGCATAAGAGATATTATCCTGCATCATATTATCAATTATCAGGTGTAAATGCCACTCAAACACAAATTAAGCAGTCATCGTGCAAGAACGATGAAAAATCATAAATAGCTTACAGTGGAAAAGTGAACCAAAATTATGCGAACAAAATGCATAGATAATTAGAATAATGGTGATTGCCCATGGCATCGATAAGATGTTGGACCAATTCTGTATTAGAGTCACATACCTGGCTGTCTATGGCAAAATACTCCAAGTTCATCTGCATAACCAGTCAAACAAGGGGGGGAAATATCATTATCCACCGATAATTTTCCTTTCCTATGGGGAAAGGTCTAAACTACCTGGCAAAAAATTGTTTCACTACCTTTATCTACAAGATAATTTGATAACAAATGAGTGCTGTACCTCTCTCAATGCACCTATGCGTGGTAACACACTTGCATCTCTCTTAATATGAGCAACCAACTCTTTTGAAATGGGTGAACTGAAGAAAACGTATGCCCTTCACAGCCAGAAAAGAGAATCAATTGGAAAATATAGGCATATAGGACTTTAAGAAGTTAAACGAAAACTTAAAATCATTAATAAAATTCTGCACATACTTCTTGTATAATGGTGACTTCCCAGACATGTCCGATAAGAACATGATGACACTACAAAATAGGATAACCGTTAGAAAACAACTATAAATCCAAACAACTATATAAATTAACAGGTGCATAGCTGCTTGTGTGTATGAATAGTGAAGGCAAATCTAAACATTAAAAAAGCAAAAACAAAGCAGAAGAAGAAAGAAAAAAGAAGGGAAAGGGGAGAAGACTAACAAATATTCAATAGAAGGCCAGATAACTATTTTACTATGGTATGTAATCCTACCATACGACTCAAAAGCTCAGTCAAAAAGGGCAAGTCTGAAAAAAGTTCAGGCATCAAGCTTATCAAACTCAAATTTATTTGAAGATATTATTGAATACCTTCCATTATACCTAAAGCCCTTTACTAATTTAAGTTAGTTAGCTTTCTGCTAAGAACACATGTAAATCCAATTCAGGCACCCAAAATCTGTAGTTATCAGATTTTACACTTTTATGCTTTTTTTTGTTGATTAACAAATATTATAATACATAAATCGATGTGAATTTTTTTATTTAAATTTTTATATAAGAGAAAAGCTTAAAAAAAGCACTTAGATAACTCAAAAGAGGGAACCAAGGACTTAAATGACAGGAAAAGACCCAATTTGACAACTCAAGCAAGCACCATGACAATCAATATGGTTGGTAACCTAAAGAACAGGAATATTACTTCTCCTTGGTCGGTTGGATAAAGTATATAACATCCATGGAGGGCAATGGCTGCCTTCGTCTGTATATGTCTTCAACCACTGCAGGAAAACATGATAAAAGTTTTACAACTTCTAGGAATGTGGATGATGTACATTAATTTTGTGCTACCAAACCGAAACAAAATAATCCTGGTTGTATTATAAGTTGACCAATTGCCCTATCCTTGAATGTAATAAAACTTAACAGTAGCATCTTTCAACCTTGGACTGCAGCATATTAATGTGAAGGTCTCGAGATTGGTTATTTCAAGCTCATAGGCAGGTTGTTAGATGGGTTCTTTTATGCTCCAGAATTAAGGAAGGTATCTAAAGGAAGAATTGAATGAACGAGTGTTACTTCACAAAGTGAAGAAAGAAACAATGTCAAGTATGCGAAAATGGCCTGGTTGCATGGTTCAAGCCTGAATCAATTGTTTTCTAAAGCTGAGCAGGAATGGAACTTGTTCAGGATGCCTCCCTATGTTCGTCTTTCATGCCAAGAGTCAGTATCCTGTGCAGATTTGTATTACCTTGTTTCTACAATACATGGTTATATTTGTTTAGGCGGTAATAACAAAATGCTGGTACATGCAATGTGCTCAGTTATTGTTCCTTTTTTGGGTTGGTGGTGATGGAATAAATTGGAACCAGGCCTGTCAAGTTTTCATTAGCAGTGTTATGCACACAAAAGAAGAAACCTTCAGCGCATAAATATCTCAGGAACAAAGGAGAATAAAATAATAAGTTTATGATTAAAATTATGCAACTATAACAAGTGATTGTTATTCTCTAATATAGCCCTAGAGGGTATATGTTTGGACAAATTATGTAAGGACCAAGAAAGTTTTCCCTAATATCTAGAATTCACCCTTTCCATTCTTACATGAAACTCCTTCCTGAGTGATATCAGCCATCTTACACGAGTAAGACATGATCTTTACAGTAAGTTTGTCCATTATGAGAACCTACACATAATAAGATCAGGAAAACTTTCATCAGCCATATGCACACAAAATTATAACATAGAGATAGATACTCGACATTGATATGACGCTATAAAAGTGGATATAATATGGGAAAAGCAGAAATATATTGATTAACATGCAAAAGTTTCACAGCCTCTTATTAGAAACAGTCGGGTAACATATTTAAATAAAGGCAAATTAGTCAAATGCCCAGGTAGTCAGGCAGGGAGAAGTATATGTGGATGGGGCCAAAATGTATTCAACCAAACAAAATAAGTTACAAGAAAAGAACCAAAAGACCTAATACTTCTCTGAAAGATTTTTTCCATATGCAAAGTGTGATAGATGAGGTGATTGAGCATGTCTTTAACAGGTACAGAGCTTTTTAAATTCATTAAATCTCATATATTCACTATGAAGAGAAGCCATATTCACTTTAATCCCTTATTTTTGCAATTTAGAAGAGAAGAATCAGAGATCTGTGTCAAGCTATGTCATTTATTGGATGTATATATATAAAGGAGTTCCGTAACCTACTTCTCAACAAAAGCAGAACATGTCCAGTTTTTTCATTAGAAGTTATTTCTTCAAAAAGTTTTAGATAAAATGAGAACTGCAAAGTTGAAATGGTTGAAAGATAATTTACCTTCCACGCTGATTTTGAGTCTCCTCTTTTGGCTGAACGAAGCATTTCATGCAATAATCCTGGACAGGCAAGAAAACAAAATCACATCAATAGCCGAGAAACTAATTAGAAACTCATTAATGTCAAGATAACCAATGGGATTAAAACATGAAGATATAGCAATCAACTTGAAAAGTTATTACTCTTGAATCCAGGACACTTTATCATATGCTGGAGAATAACAGCTGATGATCTTCTTTAGATTAACACAAAAAGAGAAAGTTTAGGAACAATTTTTTCTGGATGCATATCCAGTACTGTTAGGATCTACGGGGGTGAGGGAGATAATTGTTCTAGAAGGTAGGACAGGGGCTAGGATGGTATTCACGCAGAGAAGAAAGAGAAGGCCGTGGGGGAATGAAGGGAATAATGTCAGAGTTAGTTAGAATGGGAGGGCAACCGAATGTACTAGGGCCAGCTAGGATAAATAGAAGGGGGCAGAGAGAGAGGGGGTATTCGGAATAGTAAGAAGAATACTGTGACAGAGAAAGAAGAAGTTCTTTCCCTGAGGAGCAGCCATTGCTCTGGTTGGAGAGTGATCTTCGGATCCTCTTGTAATAGCAGTGTTACCACTGTTTTACTATCAATAATATACTAGTCTCTAGCTTATTAAGCTAGAGGTTCCTAACATTTGATCCTCAATGAACTTTATAGCTACAAATGTTTGTAACACCTGCAAACTAAATGTTGGTTGAAAAGGAATTTGCCTGGGCTAGAGGAAACAGGTAGGTGAAGTAGAAAACTAACTTCTAGTAGGTACTGAAATAAAACTACTCCTTGAAAGAATGGTAGAAAACTATCCTCTTTCCCCTCCTATTCTTGCCTTATTTCTTCTAATTCATGTGGAATTGGAGCTTTTATATATTATATAATTCTTCACTCTTTAAAGCCGCATTTTTAAAAAACTGTCCAATTAGTTTTTACTTTATCCCTTATGTAGAATTCTTTTTACTTGAATATAATAATACTAAATCTCTAATAGTTTGGATTGGTAAAACATATACAATCTCTTTATTTATTTATATACTTGGATGTACGAGTGTCTGCTAGTATTTAAGTAGAAAACTAGGAAATTGGATGATGATGACCTGCATGGCTTTCTTGAGTTGTGTTGATATAAAGAATTAGTAGGGTTGAGTGTGTTTGTGCTTTTATGAATATGATTATGTAGAAATATCTTGTCTTTCTTTACACACGTATGCTGTTGACCAGAAACCAATGGTAACTAATTTAATTTGACTTTTGCTTGGTAGGTTGCTACTAAAGCATCTGAGATGCATCCAAAAGATCCTGAATTCCCTGAGTATGGTGTCGAGGATATGACAAGGCTGGCATATTTGCATGAGCCCGGGGTCCTTCAGAATCTTAAACGTAGATACGATGGAAATGAAATATATGTAAGTTTGAATGTCTTGAAAATGCCTCTCTTTCTAGTGTATTCCTGAATGAATTCAGATTTAAGCTGCGGGGCACTATATAAAAGTGTAGGTATACCATTAAAGTAATTTAAAATCTTATCACTAGCGAAATTTGATTTGCTGCGTTTGACAGTGCAATCTGATCCTAATGCAAAAGAAATTAGCTTTTTACTTGAATTCTTTTGAATTTTACATTTATGGTGCTAATTTACATGTATGGCGCTAAACTCATTTGATGATTTCAGACTTACACAGGGAATATACTGATTGCTGTGAACCCTTTCCGAAGAATTCCTAATTTATATGACAAAGATGTAATGGGACAGTACAAAGGGGTACCGATTGGTGAGCTGAGTCCACATCCTTTTGCAGTTGCAGACTCAGCATATAGGTAAATCTAGCATTGCCTCTTGAAACTACTTGTTGATTTTGGATTGCTTTCCTAATTTGGAGTTTATGCTTGCAGGCAGATGATTAGTGAGGGAACAAGCCAGTCGATTTTGGTTAGTGGGGAAAGTGGAGCTGGTAAAACTGAGAGCACAAAAATGCTTATGTGCTACTTGGCATTTATGGGGGGTAGGGCTGCTGCTGAGGGACGTTCTGTGGAGCAGCAAGTTTTAGAGGTATGTTTAAAGTTACATTGATGTTTTCTTTAATGATTGATCAAACCTCTTTTTCAGTTTTTGATTTTTCCTTTCTTTGTGCAGTCCAATCCTGTTTTGGAAGCATTTGGCAATGCGAAAACGGTGAGAAACAATAATTCAAGGTAAAGACCCTGAGCACCTCATTTGAAATGATTGCTTCTATTCTATATAAATACTAGTATGTATTCCGTCCATTTCTTTTTGCTGAGTCTCCCTGATCTTCAATCAAATGAGTTGCAAATGCAGTCGTTTTGGCAAGTTTGTGGAGATTCAATTTGATCAAAAGGGACGGATTTCAGGAGCTGCCATTAGAACTTATCTACTGGAAAGATCTCGTGTTTGCCAGGTGTCTGATCCAGAGAGAAATTATCATTGTTTTTATATGCTTTGTGCTGCACCTCAAGAGGTATGATATCCCCTATGTTCCTGTATTTTTCACAATGGAGATTTTGGGTTCTGTTTGAAAGATAATTATATATTTTAGAATTTTTTTCTTGAGTCAGTTTAGCATATTTTTACACTATGACATTTTTTTGGGATAAATTGTTTATTGATTTGAATATCATTAGATCTCTAAATTTGTGTTCAGACTTTTGACTTCTATTACTAATAATAGAGACTACTAAGTCATCAACAGGAAAACCAAGATGACTTAATATTTAGAGATATAAGAGAGTTTAATTTTGGTGATTCCCCTGAGGTAGAATGTTGATCTTGGCACCCATTTAGCATCATTAAGGAAGCATAGGTTTTTTAATGGCAAAGTAGCAACATATGTTTATTTTGTCAGTAATTATATCATTCCAAGTTCAGATTCATGTGAAATCCTTCAGGAGAATTATCTAAATGTTGTTACATCCTTTATTTTCTTACTACAAACCTTGTGTTAGGAACCTCGATAGAGATTGTATAGCCTTTAGTATATTGATAGAAATATAGTAATATAACTACTGGAGCAAGCTCCCCCTCCTGGACAAACCAGGCCACTGTACCTACAATGATGATAGTAAAATTCCCGTAGTCACTATTCTCACTAGACAGCTTTATATATTCTCCTCCCTCCTTCTCTCACCGTAACAAACTTCTAACAAACTTGCCTAAGATAATCATTCCCCTCCTTTCTAGCTTGCTCCTACGAGTATGTTTTTGATGGGCTGTGATGGGCTTAGTTGGTATGGGTTGGGGAGAGGGTGGATGATTAACACCTTGTCCACGTGATGGACAGTACCCTTCAATTCTTGCATTTGCTTTCTTAACCAAGGCAATAGTCTCAATACAGGTGCTAATATATCATATTTGGCTTAAACCAAATATGCAAACTTTTAAGCTTTTAATTGTAAACTCTGGTTGTTTTTGAATATTTGTTCATTTCATATAGTAATATTGCTGTGATGGTATTGAAATCATACCCTTTGGGATTTTATTTAACAAAATAGCTATTTTATTTAGTGTTTTCTAATATATTGTTTGGTCTCTAACAATTTCCTTCTCCAAATTAGTCGTGCACGGTGACTTTTCATTTATGTTCTACCTAGCAAAGTTTTTTTTTAATCAAAAATTAAACATTAATATTGTTTTATTTCGGTCAAATTCTTCTCTTTGAAAATGGTTTTTCTTTGGCTAGCAATTATCAAGAGTTATTAATCAATTTGTCCAACTTAGAAGTTTTACTTCACATCATAGAAATATTTAATATTGTAATAAAAAGTAAATCTCCAAAATGATTTTGGTATCTCTTGTATTCTCAAGTCATCAGATACAGTGTTGTGTATTTGGAACTTTTCAGTTCTTCGCAAACTGCTCAGTAAATGTATATTTGTTTAGTCTAAAAGTCTCATATCTTCATTATTGTCCAATGCCTGTTACTAGGACGTTGAAAAATATAGACTGGGAGATCCAAGAATGTTTCATTATCTTAATCAAACAAGTTGCTATGAACTTGATGGAGTAGATGACTCTAAGGACTATCTGGCAACTAGGAGAGCAATGGATGTTGTGGGAATTAATGCTGATGAACAAGTACTCACTCTATTTGAATATTCTTATTATATGGAGATTATTGATGAGAAGATAGTTAACATAAATATCCTTTTGAAGGATGCTATATTCCGTGTTGTGGCGGCTGTACTCCATCTAGGCAATGTTGAATTTGCAAAGGGAGAAGAAATGGATTCTTCTGAACCAAAGGACGATAAATCGCGGTTCCATCTCAAGACCGCTGCAGAACTTCTCATGTATTTTTGTGTAGACCAAATATGAATATAATATCTTGGTTACCTAGGGGATTTATTTAATCATCTTCTGGCAAAATTTTCAGGTGTGATGAGAAGTCTTTGGAAGACTCATTATGCAAACGGGTTATTGTTACTCGTGATGAAAGCATAACCAAATGGCTTGATCCATCTGCTGCTGCTGTAAATAGAGATGCTTTGGCAAAAATAGTTTATTCAAGGTTATTTGACTGGTATGCAAATGCTCCATGAAACAATTTAATATCCTGCTAATATACTTTGAAATTTCTTTTTTTTTAATACCTTAAATACCCTATGCTGCAGGCTTGTTAACAAGATAAATAACAGTATTGGTCAAGATCCTGATTCAAAAACCTTAATTGGGGTTCTGGACATATATGGATTCGAGAGTTTCAAGACAAACAGGTGCTTAACCGGTATGCTTTTGTATTTTCCAGAGGTTCATTTCTTACAGAGAACTGCAGGAAAAACCTAGTGTTTCTTATGACGGTTATCCTTTAACCAAACTTTGTGTTGTAGATTTGGAATTTATGCAATACATTTTCTTAAACTTCTCAAAAGACATGCTTTTATGATATCAGCTCATTCGTTCCCTGGATTTAGCATGTTTACTGTATGGACTTTGTTCATGACAGTTTTGAACAGTTCTGCATCAACTTGACCAATGAAAAGCTGCAACAACATTTTAACCAGGTCTCTGCAATGATTACATTCCTGAATCCCCCAATTGCTTCAATCATTGAAGTCTAACGTAACAAATTTCTCACAGCATGTTTTCAAGATGGAGCAAGAAGAATATACAAAAGAGGAAATTGATTGGAGTTATATAGAGTTTGTTGACAATCAGGATGTTCTTGATCTAATTGAAAAGGTGATTCCATTCTTTGTTAAGTACTAGGTTTGGCTTTTAAAGTGACATCTTATGGTAGATTCGTAATCCAATATAGATTTTCCTTACTCTTCTTTGGTATAAATCTGTGGCATTTAGTTTCATTACTGTTGTATTAAACAAAATTTCAGATTCTAATTAGTGTTTCATTTAAATTTCAGAAACCTGGTGGCATCATTGCTCTTCTTGATGAGGCTTGGTATGTATTCTAAAACACTAAATTTTTCCGCCATTTTCCTCTTGATATATCTTGTCATTGACGTATTTCCTTCTGTCATTTCTAGCATGTTTCCTAGATCAACAAATGAAACATTTGCCCAGAAGCTTTATCAGACATTTAAAGATCATCAGCGCTTTAGCAAGCCAAAGTTGGCCCGTAGTGACTTCACAATCTGTCATTATGCCGGTGAAGTAAGCCTTTTTCATGATTTTAGTTGATTTAACAATGTCCAAACTTCCTTTATTTTCACCTAGTAATGCAAATTCAAACAAACTGCTTAATTCTCAGCGCAAGGTTATTTTGGTGATCATAGGTAACATACCAAACTGAGCACTTTCTAGATAAGAACAAAGATTATGTTGTTGCAGAGCATCAAGCTCTCCTCAGCGAGTCCAAGTGCTCATTTGTTTCAGGGCTGTTCCCTCCATTACCAGAGGATTCCGCTAAATCATCCAAGTTTTCTTCCATAGGTTCTCGGTTCAAGGTACACATCTTTGCATTGTTCATAGTTATTTTCCATATACCAATGATAACTGGAAAACTTTCTACAGCAACAACTTTGTGCATTGCTTGAAACACTGAGTGCCACAGAGCCACACTACATACGTTGTGTAAAGCCAAACAATGTTCTCAAGCCCTACATATTTGAAAATACTAATGTTCTACAACAACTGCGATGTGGGGTAATACAAATTATTTTTCAATTTTATCTTATTTTATCTTTTTATACTTTTCCCATCTTTTTCCTTTATTTTCTACTCAGGGAGTGATGGAAGCTATTCGGATCAGCTGTGCTGGATATCCTACCAGAAAGACATTTGACGAGTTCGTTAGTCGTTTTAGCATTCTTGCACCTGACACCCTTAATGATAGGTATGTTTGTTAAATTTTGACGATGTTCGCATAATCTTTTTTTTTTCTTGGTTCTTTAGATTTCATAATTAGTTTTACATCTTCCTGTCATGTTTTTTCTTTTATAGCAATGGTGCTCGTGCAGTTTGTAAGAGGCTTGTAGATAAGGTCAACCTTAACGGTTACCAGGTAATCTATCTCAAATATGTACTTATTTTAGTTTGACTGTTCAATTATCTCATACAGGATGAATTATATTTCTGGGTATGCATGTACAGGAATGGCAACTACCGTTTAGGTATTGAATGGACCGTAACCATTTTTGGAAACATATTCTGATGTAGTATCATTAGGCCAATACTATTTATCTCATTGCATTGTAAGGAAAAATCCTAGTGATCCATTTATTTGCAGATAGGAAAGACAAAAGTGTTTCTAAGAGCTGGTCAGATGGCAGAACTAGATGCTCGTCGTAGTGAGGTGTTAGGAAGATCAGCGAGGGTTATCCAACGGAAAGTTCGTTCATACTTTTGTCGCAAGCACTTTCTCTTGTTACAGGAGTCTGCCATTGCTATACAAACTTTGATTAGAGGTTTGTACAGGTTTTGTATACCAACTGACCAACCATTCTGAAAAATGTACACACTTACTTTATTTGATCTGATTACAGGCCAAATAGCGTGCCATCGATATGAATGCCTGAGGAGAGAAACTGCTTCTCTGCGGATACAGAAACATTCTCGTAGGTTTCTTGCAAGGAAAGCTTACAAGATGCTGTGTTCTTGTGCTGTTGCCATCCAGACAAGTATGCGTCAAGTGGCTGCTCGTGATGAGCTTCATTTCAGAAAACAGACACAAGCTGCCATTATTCTTCAGGTGATATTTATGATTCCTTCAATTATGTTGCTTTAATTGATTTTTTTTTTGAATTTTCTCACTAGCCGTAGCCTATGATGAATAAACGATATGAGTGTTGACTTTCTAGTGTTGGTATTGAATTAAACAGTAAGTATGTGTTGGCGCCACATGATCCTGGATCAAATTTCATTTTTCTATCGGATTAAAGAATTTAGCACGGATACCCAACCAACCATCGAACCAGATTCTCATCTTCAGTTGTGTTATATACGATGGGTTAAATATTGAATGTTCCTAGTATGGTATACGTGAAATTTTTATCTGGGCTTTTGCTATTGCAGAGTCATTTCAGAGAGCACTTAGCACGTCTTCATTACTTGAGGTTAAGGAAGGCGACAACTACCGTGCAATGTGTTGTGAGAGGAATACTGGCACGCGAAGAACTAAGGAAACGTAAAATGGTTGGCTTCTCTCTATGCATTTTTTATTTCCATAATTTTGATATTAACACAACAAGTAGCGACTTTTTCTGGATATTTGAGCTTTTCTAATTCTTCTTCCTTCTTTTTTTTTTCACTTCTGCATTATAGAATTGATGCATTTTCTTTTTGTTATTTACCATTTAATCTTCTCTTGATGATCTTAGGTCTTACAGCTGATTTTAAAGGAAATTGGTTCTTATGAACTTCCATTTGATAGATTCTTAAGTGTCCTGCTTCTGGGTTAAGTAATTAATTAATGCTTTGTCTCCTGGTCATAGCGATTCTGCATATTCCTCTGTTTTTTTTTGGTTGTTAAGAATACGGACGTGAACAAGAACTGAATAATAGCTCTACAAGTGTGATCTTCCTTCTCTTTTATAATAGACATGAAGCCAATGACTTTAGTTAAGTGTAGTTTTCTTTAAGATTCTATGTTCCAAAATTTTCAAAAACAATTAATCCTGTGTTTTTCTGCGTGCTGAACCAACTTGTACTTGTCAATATGTATCAATTAATTCCTTAAAACTTCTGCAGGCTGCTAAGGAGACTGGTGCCCTTCAAGCTGCTAAAAGTATGCTGGAAAAGCAAGTTGAAGAACTCACTTGCCATCTAGAGCTTGAGAAACGAATGAGGGTGGGAATGTTTGTCTTGAATAAATAAACCACAATATCTCCACCTATCTTCTCTCGTCATTAAAATATTTGAGAGATGCTCATAGAACCTAAATATCTTAATGATTGATTGTTCTTCCTACTAGGTGATCACCACAAGTAATACAAATGTTCCACTGACATTTGTTTGTTCCATTGACAAGAACATATATTGATATGATAGGCTCGAATGTTAGCTATACAAATTTTTTGGCATGATCATTCAGATTATCATAATTAATTCTTCCATTGAATGCAGGCTGAGATTGAGGAAACCAAAAACCAGGAAAATGCAAAACTTCATTCTGCTTTGCAAGAGATTGAAGTTAAATTACAAGAAACCAACAGTTTGCTTATGAAGGAAAGGGAAGCTGCAAAAAAAGCATCTGAACAAGTTCCAGTCATACAAGAGGTTGCAATTAATGAGAATGAATTGGTTAACAAACTTACTGCAAGTGTCAGTGAATTGATTAACAAACCTACTGAAAGTGACAGTGAATTGGTTAACAAGCTTAATGCTGAAAACGAAATGCTCAAGGTAAGGTTTGAAATTGCTGTCTCTGCAAAGGAATCTGAGGATCTAAGATGCTTGAATGGTACTGTGCAGGGTATGGTAAGTTCATTGGAAAAGAAGATTGATGAAACAGAGAAAAAATTTGAATGGACACATAAGCTTAGTGAAGAGAGGTTACAGCAGGCTATGGATGCAGAGTCAAAAATAATCGAGCTGAAGACAGCCATGCAGAGGTAATGCAGAATGCCACGTCTGTTAATGTCTCAAAATTTCTGAACGTCAATAAAGGTTCAGTACTTGACCTGATTGATTGACTGGAGACCATGGTATATCTGTAACTGGATCTGTACTTCTTTTTCTTTTTTTTTTTGACAGGCTTGAAGAGAAACTATCTGACATGGAAGCTGAGGACCAGGTCTTGAGGCAGCAAGCATTGTTGAATTCTCCTAAGAAAACATCTGAGCAGTTATCATCACAGGTAACATTGGAATGTTTTGGTAATTTCTTCACCTTTTTGGTATACTTTTTGTGTTTTCAGAACCTTACAAATTCGTTTCACTTTTCTTATTGGGCACAGCCTTTGGAAAATGGTCATCTTGTAAGTGAAAAATTACAACTACGCAAAAATAGTTCAATATAAGATGCATCTATCTTTCTTTGAGTATTTGGTTCCCATACTATCGATGTTCCTTACAGGAGGATTCTTCGCCATCAAAGAAATTTGGTACAGATTCAATGAGAAAGTCACAGAATGAAAGGCTACATGTATGTTCTTAGAGGCGAGAAGCAGAACAGATGGTTCTGTTTAATGTACTTCTTGTTCTTGGTGCAGCTTTTATGGTTATTTCTTTTGCTTGTGGTGTAGGCAAATGTAGATACCCTATTAACTTGTTTGGAGCAAAATCTTGGCTTCAATAATGGAAAGCCAGTAGCAGCTTTTACCATATACAGATGCCTTGCTCATTGGAAATATTTTGAAGCGGAGAGAACTAGTGTATTTGACAAGCTTATTCAGTTGATTGGTTCTGCAATAGAGGTGTCTTGATTTTGACTACTAAATCAATTTTTCTTTAGGAATTGTCATGATCAGTATTGTCTAAACTATCCTTACACACAATAAATTGTTTAACATGTGTAAAGAGTAATTTAAGTAATATTAGTCATGATGAATATGCAAATCACCAATTCCGTCAATCAAATATTCACACTAGTGAGCTACTATCGAATTTTTTTAACTCCTTTGTTCTTACATATGTTTAACATACTGTGTATTCTATTCATTCTCTTTCTGCAGAACCAAGATAATAATGATCATATGGCTTATTGGTTGTCTAATGCCTCAATATTGCTGGTTTTACTTCAACGAACTTTAAAAAGTAGCGGGGGTGGAAGTCAACAAGCAGCTGTTCCAACATCATTCTTTGGCAGGATGGCGCAAGTATGATATTGTTTTGCTCAAAATCCGCCTGATTCGTCTCTATTTATATACATGGATTCTAATGCAATAAGTGGTTCTTCTGAGCTAATACTTTATACAGAGTTTTCGTGGGTCCCCTTCTTCTGCGAACCTAAAGGTTGGTAAAGATATAGTGCGTCAAGTTGAGGCCAAGTATCCAGCTTTACTTTTTAAGCAGCAACTTACAGCATATGTGGAAAAGATATTTGGAATTGTTCGAGACAATTCAAAGAAAGAGCTATCCCCGTTGGTTGCTATTTGTGTACAGGTACAATAAAACTTCTATCAGCTGTTGTTGTAGTCTAATCAACTTTTGATGAAAATGAAATTATCCAATATGCATGGTTTACTTCAAATTGTTTGAGAATAGGAATATGAATGTTAATTTAACTGCATTTTCCTTTTAATACATTTTTTTTCCTTTTTTGCATAGCTTAAGCATACATCCTATCATGTGTAAATGCAAGCTGCCTTATTACTAGACCATATGATTTGTCTTATGTTTTCCTCCTTTTTTAATCTATTCAGGCACCTAAGGCGTCAAATGAAAGTGATCTAGCTACTTGTTGGCCCAACATTATAAACAGCCTCGATCTGCTGCTTTCCACATTGAAAACTAATTCTGTATGGAGTTTCACCTTTTCAAAAAATTTATTAACGTTTGGGGACATCTAGTGATAGTACTTTATTTAACTAAAGTTTTGTTAATGATGACATGGCTAACTACTTTTTTGTCCAACTACTCTATCTATCGAGATACAAACAACTGTTTACTTTGTGCCAGGTGCCTCCGGTTCTGGTTCGGAAGATCTTTTGTCAAATTTTCATATATCTCAATATACATTTGTTTAATAGGTAAATTTCTATTGATGTCATTGAGTTATGTTATCAATACCTTAATGCCTAACATTACATGACGGTATGTGTCATTGCAGCATTCTTCTTCATCGAGAGTGTTGCGTATTCACCAATGGGGAATTTTTGAAGGCGGGGTTGGTTGAATTAGAACAATGGTGTGGCAATGCTAAGGATGAGGTACTTTTTAATTTGTCAACAATGAAATGTTACGATAGATCGTGATATTTCCATTTTCGAATACAATGTCATCAAGTTCTGTAGTTATTGTTTATTAACTATAATCCTTAGAAGTGAAGCACATGAAATTGCATTAGAGATATTGAGGTAACACTAAGAAATCATGCATATTGTCCATTAATTAAACGCATTTAAACAGCTTTATATATACGATTGTAAGTCATGCTCATATTTATATAACTATTGTTTCATTTTCTGGTATTTGTACTCTTCAGTACTGTTTGCGAAGGAATCTGTTAACTTAGGAGAAGAAGAAACTAATTTTCTCATTTCAATATGAACAAAGGACAGAATAGTCTCACTTAATACTTTGACCCTAGGCTGTATATAATTTATACAAATGAGATTTGACTCTTATCAATCTCATAAAATCTGTTATCTCCTGAAAATTAGGAGATATTTATTCTATCTTAAAATAGAATGAAAATCATAGGCTATACATGGAATACCTAGTCGTACAAAGAATCTTCTATCAATGGAAGAAAATATTTTTGAACTTCAACATATAGAGTCGAGTGTAAATATAAATCACTACTATGTACCACAAAAAAAAAATCACTACTAATTAGGAGTTATAATTCCTATAATGATTAGGCCTATAATTTGTATCTATAATATATAACATCTATAACCTGTAACAATCCTAGAGGGCAAGCCTTGAAGTAACTGGTAAGGTTACTCCTTTATAACTGGAAGGTTACGGGTTCGAGTCACAAAAAAAACCTCTTTGTAAAAATACAAAGGAATGGATGCGTAAACACTAACTATGTTTACTTGTGTTCTTGCTCTAATAGGAGAAGAAGAAACTAATATTCTCATTTCAATATATACAAAATTGAGTCATATATATACATGTATATCACTACTTATCAGGGATTATAATCCCTATAATCTTAATCACTATGATTAGGACTATAATTTGTGTATACGATCTTCTATAATCTATTATATCTATAATTTGTAATAGAATCAAAATAGGACTTATAAAGAATATGCTTGCAGATACAATATAATAAATTTATGAAAGTTTTGGGCAAGAACTTGAGCTTGTATATTAAAAAATCCATCATAGTAAAGATTTGGTGAAAACGGCTCGTTAAGCTTTTTTTTTATTGGCTTCCTTTTGATCAATCTACCCTTTTTGCAAACAATATTTCTAGATGCATCACCTTGTGATTTCTAATTGAGTGCTTTTTGCATGTTTACACAATTCAAGTTCTATGATATGGCATTCTTCTAAGTCGTTAGTTGTGGTACATATTACTGTGTTTGTGTAATAATTATTCCTTTCTGAGTCCAGTATGCAGGCTCAGCCTGGGATGAACTTAAGCAAACAAGGCAAGCTGTTGAATTTTTGGTATGCTTCTTCTCTCCATCACACATAAGCTATTCCATTGACTATGAAAATTTGTTTTTGATTACTTCTTTAATCTTTGTTGTCTCTGTGCTTGCCAATTTCATCTATGCTTATGAAAAAAAAAGATGTTTTTTTGTTCTTTTCGTGGTTAATGAAGTTCAAGGCATAACTGAGTCAAAATTTGCATTGCTAATCAATAACAAATGTTAATCATGGTTTATACTTTTTTAACGCTAAATCCTGACCAAATAAAATATTGGGTTGTTCAAAATATCATATCCGTGTTGCAGGATATCATATATGCTGACTTCCTATTCTTGATTTAGCGTAAACAATTATTCAGAATTGCTTTAAATGACCCTGGCAAATGAGTTTTTCTGTATGCTCCTAATTAAAATAAGGTTTCATGTTGCTTAATTTATTCTTCATGAATCATTAAGGTTTTTAGAATGTATTAGTATAATTTGATTGTTCAAACTAGAGAAATGATATTGTTTCTAGCTGCTACTTTTGTGAAATCCATAGATAGTTTATATGAAAATGTAATACAATGTCTTATTGACTCTTTTCTCCTTACTTGGAGAATATTTTTTAATAATCTACGTTTTGTTTCATTTTTATTGTTTCCCTAACTGTGTCAAGCGTTTTTCCAGATTACAAAACAGAAGTCAAGCATAACGTATGACAACATGACAAATGATCTTTGCCCAGTACCCTCTCTCTCTCTTTCTAATAATAATAGAATTTAATTATAGTGAACTGTGATATGAATACAATATGCTAAGGACCACATGTACGATTTTTTTATTACATAACAATTTAGTACAGTTAAGTTGTGCCATTAAAAGGGTTAATATTATGAGATATAATCTTACAAATGAACAAATTTAATTGTGTGATATTTTGCTAGAGTTAAATATATTCAAAAAAAATTTATTACTACGAAGAAGTTAATGAATTGCCAAAATATCAGGTCTTCATTCTTGTACTTAATTGTTAGTTCAACTTTCAATTAATGGAATGTAACTTCTCTATGTTTTCAGGCCTTAAGTGTCCAACAACTTTATAGACTGTGCACCATATATAACGATGATGACGATGATATGGAAAGTGTATCACCAGATGTAAGGAAAATATAAGTTTTAATACCTTTCTAACATCTTTTTTTGGCCAGGGTTAGAGGATTGATTTTATGTGTATACGTTCAATGTTTGTACAGGTCATTTCAAGCATGAAAAATATAATTACGGATGATTCGAATGATGATGACAGAAGCTCCTATGTGCTGGAAGAAGATTCCAAGTAAATGTCAAAACTTATATCCCTCTCAATCCTCTCTGTTGCATTTTTGAGTGATTCTTATTTCTAAGTAAATGTGATGTCTAAATTTTAATCAAAATTCCCTCTGAGTGCAGCATTCCTTTCTCAGTTGATGACATTTCTGGTTCCATCCAAGAAACTGATTTTTCAGATGTAAAAGCACCTGAAGTGCTTCTAGAGAAGCCAGGCTTTGAATTTTTACAGGATTAAGGCCACAGCTCTTGCAACAATGGTTGATCCTTACCATTGTCTTGCCAATATTGAGCTAGAAGTTTAACATTCGTTCATTTCCAAATTGTAAATTCGTTGTCTTCCTTTTCCATTCTTTTATAGTCTCCATGCCTCGCCCCACATGTAATATTATTCAATTAGAAGTGTAGAAATCCTTTAGGCTGGGGGCGTGGATGGATTCTATGTTTTCCTTTTGGCTTCCTCACTCATTTTTTAAATGCTAACTCTCACTGAGGACCAACCACCATTTATGTAGGAATGAATATTCTGAATGTTCATTTGTGGACGAGTTGATTTCAAGACCATAACAACTCCCCATTTACATGTACAGACGTGCAACATGTGAATTAACTTCTCTAGTAAAATGATTTGATTACATGGTTTAAACTTTTGCTTTTGCATTATCTATATTAATGTCCTATTGCCTTCGATTTCCATTTTTTTTATAAATTAATAAATTCATTAATGATAAATAAAAATCTAAGGGTACGACGTTTGGAGAGAAGAACTCTGCTACAACAACAATCCAATACGACCACGTTAAGTACACAGTACAGCATCGCAGATTCACTATAACCAAACATGACAAGAAAGAGGAAGATCTAATAAAACAGTGGCATTTTGTACCAGTCTAATATCTTTCATCTTCAAACATTACCCAATTAGGGTCGTAAGATCTCGAGGTAGTCACCCGAGGCAGTAAAATAGTTTTGACTTTTAAGTTGAATACCTCATCTTCACACCTAGTCTGAAGTCCTGCAATAAATCAAGATTTGGGAAAGTCTGATAGTACTCAGTCTTACTTCTACATAACAGAGGATTATACTTTTGAGTTGAATACCTAATGAGATTAAAAAAAATGCTAGTAATCTTCTGCCCTCGTGAGATGCTTCTCTATTTTACAATTGAGGAAGTAAAAGGAATGAACTCATGTTAACATGAAATAAGGGCCATTCTGGTATCTCTGATAGTTGATGGTAATTATAGTACGCAGTTTGAGGCGGCTGGTCTTTGGCTCTACGAAGACCTCAGCTTGTTTTGAGGTGTTAGGTTCAACTTCCGCTAGATGTAGTGCCCAGGTAATCACTTGAATGAAAATTTATAAAATAAAATAACAAAAGATAGGCATTTAGAAATATTTCATTACCTCGACTGTTATACAGTCGAAGTCCATTCATTAGCTAAATCAATGATTGCATAATCATAGTTACAGTGAAGAGAAGTCAGTATATGGGAGAGTTTGACTTAATGGCAAGATGATAAAAGTGTCTTTCTATTTGTCATAAATTCTCTAAGAAATGTATGAGATAAAAATTTTGCGTAACATAAGAACAAGAAATTTGAAGAAATGATGGGACGAAATTTGACATATTTCACTACAATCAAGTTTTGTGCCTTTGTTCCTTTGTAATTAAGTCTGAAATTCTATAAAAATTCATCAACATAAAAATAGGTTTACGCCAATAGATCTCTTCTCAAATTTCTTTAAATTTAGGTTTAGTCTAAATTTGCAGCAAGCCATAAGAATCTGACTCGAACAGCATTTCATAATCATACAAATTCTAATAAGCATAATATACTTAGTCTCATTCTAGCGTATAATCGTCCCATTGGGAATTCACACTAGAGGACTGAGCTCCTCTTATGTCCATCAAGGCAGTGCAAATTCCAATCTTCGCAATCTATAATCAACAAGTAATAAACAAATATGTAGTGTGGATTGATTCAGCTTAAGATGAATTATCAGTTGCTCTCATGTGGGTTTGATCAGATCTATTAAAATGAAGTGTAATTAAGACTCTGTTTGGTTCAGCTTTTGAAAATTGAAACTGTAAAAGTTGTTTTTAAGAAAATTGAGTGTTTGGTTGTAAAATCTAAAAGTACTTTTGTCATAAAAATGACTTTTTTGAAAGCTGAGATACAACTTTTTAAGAAGCTCAAATTTAGAGCTTTTTAAAAAAGTACTTTTTTCAGATAGATTTTTCAGATCAATTAATGAGCCTATTTTTAGTTTATTTTATCTTTATATTAATTTTACACTTAATTCCCACAATACCCACAGAAACACCTTCACGTTTATTTTGAGATTTATATAATATTATTTGACTTTTTATATGTTTTAATATTTATTTTTTATATTAGTTTTACTTATGTTATAATCCATATAAAATATTTGATTAGATATATTTTTATTTATGTTTCATATGGTTTAAAATTATATAATAATTAATATATTGTG
>JANKYF010000225.1:61034867-61045214 GCA_029829435.1 Erythroxylum hondense
AAAACATTTTTTTTTTAAAAGAAGAGGAAGAAGCAGAATTAGACACGAAATCGGTACGAGCATATCAGGCGTCTTCTGGAGTGCAGGGCTTTGGCTGGTCAAAGGTTGTCGTAAGCCCAACTGAGAAACAGGGATGCCCAACGAGTCAACTGAATTCCCAATACATCTTATATTGAGCATTGAGTTTGGGCCTCATGAACCGCACTTATCTTTCCTTTTTGTTTTTCTTTTTACGCTCTTTTTTAATGCCAGTAAAACATTGCGATCATGCTCTGGTCTGAAATTCTAAGGATTACAGAGTCCAAGGGCAACCCATTTCCTAGTTCCAGGATTCCTTTAAGAAAGTTCGCTTCATTTCGGACACAAACCTTGGAGAAGGAATCGATTGGGGAGGGAAGCAGAAGGCCAATTTAAAGTTATGGCTTGGAACGTCTTCAAGTTCTGCACAGCGCTGCGAGCCCTTGGTTCTCTTATGATGGTTTTGGTCCTTGCCATCGTCGGGGTCACATACTATGCTGTTGTTATCGCCAAATATGGTCCAACTCTATTTAGTGGTGGCCGTGACTCGCTAATTGCTTTCCTTGTCTTGCTTTTGTTCCATTATTTGGTAGGTTTCAAATACCATCAACGTCCATTTCATTTATAGAATGATGTTAATATGTCATCTTGTTTACTATGTCTGATCCTTATGTTTCTGTGGCTGCTTTCATTAAAGTGCAATGAAGAAGTTGGTTAGGCAGTGAAAGTTGTACCTTGTTCTTTTTTTTTGGGCATGAAATTAATATTAGTGTGTTAGTATGAAATGTTTAGTGTTTTAGTGTTTTAGGGACGTTGGTTCTCAAGTTCTTGCACCGCTGCAGTTGCTTTTTCATGAACACAGTTTACCTGCATCCTGTCAAACTGTTGGCGAATTGCCATTCCTTGTTGCAAATCATTCTGAGTCACTTACGTTGTTTTCCTTTATATGTTGTGGTATTTACTCTGCTACAAGATATTATGTTCATGTGACGTTTATCCAGTATAAATGGTCAGCTAACCTGTTTGATACTCGTAAAATGCATTTCTTTAGCTTGCAGAACTTTTACATAAGGATATGGTTCCTATTCTGTTTGAGAATACACCTTTTAATGATAAGCATAGGAAAAATTTGAATGTAGACAAGGTTCTTGTAACTTAAAGTTGGACTTCATGTTTGAGGTTGCATTGCATATAATATCATATGAAAATTTCTAGTAAATACCTCATACATTTGGAAAAATTTCCTTTTGTCCTTATTTCTCCTCTGTTAGAAATGTTATTGTATCACTTTATGGAATCCAAATCCTTGGTTGTGTAAACTTGTGCTTGGCAAGATTGAATACAATGGAAAATGACTATATTATCAACCAGTTAAAGATTTGAAGTTGGAGTTGCTTGATTTGGTTGAGTTAGTATCCCAGAACCTAGAATTGGCAATATATTTTTCATTTTCCTTGATGAACTTCATTGACTAGGTTTACCATATACTTTCTAAGGTATGGATCTTGTAACATTCATGAGTAATGGGACTTTAAAAGTATGCCTTTCTGTTTTTCTTTATGTCTAGCACAAGGAGTTATTTAGGAAGGTAATAAACGTATAGCTTCTTCTAACCTTTTCCTTGGAGTCGATATCTATTTATAGCTATTACCTTGACTCCAAAGAAGGTTCAACCCAATGCTTTATTTCCGGCCTAGTTGATCTTGATTCGACATTATTGATTTTTCCTACATAGATAATCAAAAACCACGTGGAAGTCTCAAGTACATATTTACTGGATTCTGTCCATGCACAAGGTGGCATGCTACCCATCCTGTAAGCAAATAGATAACGTAGGACAAAATACTATCGAGAACAGTGTACTTTATAAAATAATCTTGTTGATAACCACAGAAAGAACTTTTCCCAACCATGCTAATTTTCAAGAATGGATTTGGTACTGTAGTTGGCCATGCTATTATGGAGCTACTTTGCAACTGTTTTAACGGATCCCGGTGGTGTCCCACCAAATTGGCGACCTTCAGTAGATGAGGAGAGTGGTAGTGCAGATCCATTGATGGCGTCAGAATATATTGGTGCAATTGTAGGTTTGAAACAATCGGCTATACTTGGTGAGCCCGCCAATCAGCAAAGGAGATTTTGTAGAAAGTGCAAACAGTTTAAACCACCCCGTTGCCATCATTGTTCTGTTTGTGAGTTCTTGAGATTGACTTGTCTTTTAGGATGATGATTTTGTATATCATCTGCTTAAAGTCAGATTACTTTATTGATTTCTTTTAGGTGGACGGTGTATACTGAAAATGGACCACCATTGTGTGTGGGTGGTTAACTGTGTTGGGGCATTGAACTACAAATATTTTCTTCTTTTCTTGGTAAGTTAACTGTTATTCAAAAACGTCTTTACTTGGTTTTTTACTGAATTTGCAATTGATAATTAAGTTTGGGTGTTAGTATGTTTGTGTCTATGTGTGCTTAAGATATTTTGGATAGAAGTCGGTTTAACAAAATGAATTTACATGATATTAGTTCGGGTCATTATAACTTTATTCTTTACTTGCATAAATCAGTTGAAAAATACTTGTGGCAGCTCAATAATTTTTGTTGTTTGTTGAAGTTCTTTTCCCTCGTCCATATATTTGTGTGCATATCAAGAAATTTCCAGTCTTCATTTGTCCAAAAAGCCTATGTTTCGCCTATATTTATCCCTAAGGAATAGTATAGTCTATTCTTTCTCTTTCTTATTTATCTGCTTGTTTTGTTTTGTTTACTTTTGTAATCAGAATTGCATATTTTCAATTGGGTTTTTGTTTTGTTGGGTTGAATGAATACATAGTCAACAAAGGAAATATTTTTCATCCATAGTTCAATTTTAGTAGGTTTTTTTGAGCATTTCTTACAATGAAACTGAAATGCGCAAGATGATGAGCAAAGATAACATTGTTGAAGTACTATCTATGCTAGACGGTTTTCCCCTTCCATTGTTGGTTACAAGCTGTTTTCCTTGCATGTTACATCAATAAGCTACTCATAATTCTAGGTGTTAGAGTTTCTATGCAGAAGAAATCTTTCTTTATTTATTAAACTCAATTGAATATTTCTGGGAACAGAATACTTAGTCAGAATTTTGTCACTTTTATGCAGTTTTACACATTTCTTGAGACAACTCTTGTCACCTTGTCATTGTTGCCATTGTTCATAGCGTTCTTTACGGATGGTGAAGTAAGTGGAACGCCAGGAACCCTTATAGCAACTTTTATCACTTTTGGTATGTTTTAACAAAAAATCATCATTTTATTTTCGTTTGGATATCTGTAGCACACTTTTACCTCTTTTTGCTTACTTGATTTCAGTTTTCAACCTAACATTTGCATTGAGTGTGATGGGCTTCCTAATTATGCATATAGCATTGGTAATAGCCAACACCACCACAATTGAGGTGATGCAATTTGCTTTATATCTTTTCCTTCATAACCTTAGTTAACAAAAGCTTCCAGCTGGTTTATTTCATGTTTTTCATACTCAATTTATGCCTTTCAGGCATATGAAAAGAGAACCAATGCAAAATGGTGCTATGACCTTGGCCGACGGAAAAATTTTGAACAGGTTAACCTTGGTCTTGAAAATGATGTTTATTCAGTTTCTCATGTTTGTGCACGTCTGCAAATGTGCCCACAAATGGTATCTTCACAATTGTGTGTTTGAACGTATTGGTATTTAGCTTCATTTATAGTGATTTTCATAGTGTGGTAGAAAAAATATCTTAGTTTAGTGCTCAATATTGCACTTCTCGGTTCACCTTACCACTTACGAAATTCATGTTGCTTCTGTTCACAAGGTTGTGAAATTTGTGGGTTTAATCAAGATCCTGAAGTAAGTAAAAGCTTGGTAACTAGTTTCATCACTATGGATTCTAAATTTATCGTAAAAAATTCTAATTTATGCCTGCATTCTTGCTGTTGGCCGCCTAATCTTCTTCTTTATTGGTGCTGCTTTTCATAGCTTAATCAAGAAATAGAACTGTTCCCGTAACATATTTTCCTATTGGTGTATATATCTGCAAAACCCTGTAAACGGTTTTATTCTATTTGAAATTCAGTCTTGACCCGTAAGAATGAAACTTTATGCAGTTGGTATATTCCTCGTATTTTTCTTTCTAAACCTGAAACTAACAATACACAAATTTAAGTTAGATCTTATTTGATCTTTAAAGCACTCATTATCTTCCTCATTGTACTTGTATATAGTGATAATGGTTGCAACATTTTGTTGGAATATAGGTCTTAGGCAGCAACAATTTCTGCAATATGCAATGTCAGTTGTAGTTGATGATTACTATTTCCAACTTTCTATAATCAGGTTTTTGGGATGGACAAGAGCTACTGGTTTGTTCCTGCGTATTCCAAAGATGACATGAAAATGATGGCAGTTCTTCAGGGTTTTGAATGTCCAGCAAGTCTGAACTTGGGTGAGTTCGGGCAGCGTTAAGTCTTTAATTGAATTTGGTTTAACAGGTCATCTAAAGAAGTGGCACGTATTTTGTGTATTTGTGCTTCCTTGTGCATTGACCGTAAATTGAATTCTATTCTCTTTTTGGAATATACATAGTGTGAGGGAATCCTATCCTATGTCAGAAAAAAAAAAGGATAAACAAAAGGGCAAGGTTCCAAATAAAAAGCCGATCACAGCAATTTCGCAATCACGTGTATGTTTTTATGCCAAATATCGAAACACATTGGGATCGTCCTCGTCTCTTTCCAAGTAGTCACGTGTAATCAGATCTTCAATCCGTTTCTTGATAACTTTAACGTCAGGCTGCAAATGCAAAATGTTGAAAGGGTCATATTGATATCATCCTGTTAGTGCAATTTGTACGCCGAGTACCATACATACCTTAAACATGTGGCGCAACTGCTGAACAGTTTCCAAAGTCAATTGCTGGTGATTCAACACTTTTCTGCTCTTCATTATGCGAACAATTGCTGCATCAACGGCAAATCCCCTGCCTTTATTAACATCTTCAATTATCTTCTTGCCTTCATCAACTGGTGGAAGTGGAATCTGCAAATGAAATCCAGCTTAATCTTTGATGAATTGTGAAAACTACGAAAACTGAAAGTGGATGGAAACTAAATGCTACTCCAGGGTGAGAAATTCTAAACCTTGATCCTCCTCAATCTGTCAGTAAACTTATGATTGAATTCAAAATTCTCTGTCCGAGAAACCGTCTTCGTGTTTGGTTCCTTGTTGAGGATCTTGTACTTAGCACATGATAGAGACTGAAGCAATCTAACCAAGTCGTCATCCGTCAAGTTTGTCTGAGCAACGATATCGGAATAGCTGAGCCTATCCGCTTCGTTGAAGAGCATCAAAATTGCTGCCTGTTTAACACAAAAATCGCAAATCAGAAAACGTATCCTCTAAAAAAAAATTAATATGTAGTACTCTGTTCACTAGCTCCTTATAGCCATACCTGATAAGTCGACACAACCAATTCGATAGTCTTTTGCTCAAACCTGCCATTAAGATGGCACGTTCCCAGTGAAAATATCCATGTGAGTTTTCTGCTGTTAGCTTTTCTATTATAGAAAGACTTGAAAACTTCAACACCTCTAGCCTGAAAGTAAAAGGAGGAGATGAGACTTGAAACTTTCTTGATCAGAAATTTCATATGCAAATAAATGTAAATCAACACATGACTAAGAAAAATTACTTACCATTTCAAGAGGAAGAATAAGATCAGATGACTTATAAGTTGGCCAAAATCCAGTTGTCAGAACATTTACTGTCATATCAAAGCCACATTTTATTTGTGGATTGCTTCCAAGATATTCCTCAAAGGAGTTTTGGTGATCTTCTGCCAGCGTTATATCTGTGACCTGGAATAGCAGTAAATAGCCATGCTTCAGACAACTACGGAGATAAGTGGGGTAATAAACTCAGATTTGGAACTAGGTCAACTCACCATCCCCTCCATCTTTGAGGTGAAGTGCCCACCGAATTGTTGTTTCAGTTTGGTCAAGATATTCCTTTCGTAATCCTCGCCAGCACTCCTCTCAAAGATAAGACGTCGGGCAAGTTTTTTCCTGTCATGATTGTAGAAACATCAGAGAAGAAATCAGTACATGAATAATGTTGTGATACAACATCAACTGAAAATCAGTTTTACCTGTGGAATTCGGCAAAAAGGTCCTTATCACTAATATAATCAAGCAGCTTAACTATCTGCAGAACATAATCACACAGGTTACACTTTGTCAAAATGAGAACAGGACTTGACAAAGCTAACTATTAGTTGGGGAAGAATCTATAAACTTGTAAACCCACCTTTTCCAGTGTTTCTTCTATAGCTTCATCACTTAGTTTCTCGCTTCCACCCTTCTTGAGAGTGTTATCACAGAATGTTGCAAGAATTTCTGCACCTGAACAGCCAGCGACTGTTTTATTGCAGAATACCTCAAATGCCTCTTTCATGCCCTGTTTAAAAAAATTCCAAAAGGATAGATAGAGAGACAAGGAGAAGAAAATTATATCTCTTAGATAAAAAGAAACACATCAATGCCAAAAATGAGAAAACAAAAAGTATCTTCACACCAAACCTTGTGAAATAGGGTGTGGTTTTGGAAGCAATCATTCACATAAGCCTCATATTTGTCATGCAGTTCCATAATCTTTCGGATAAGGACCTGAAAAGCACACCCTTAAGAGTCAACTATTGGCCTTTCCTATTCTTTTCTAATATGATGGGCTGCAAGATGAGAAATTCACCTGCTCTTGTGCGCCACCATTTGCAGTCTGAAGAGAAAACAAGTGTCATCATTCGGGACCAAAGTATTAAATTAGAACACATACATGACACCAAACATATGCTGATTGAATTTAGAACAAATAATTTCATGGCAAGACCCCATCATTAGAAAGACAACTAACATTAATCTCGAATGCAACAATTGCGCGTCAAGATTATTTGTGTGCTAACTATAGACCAAACAATTAGAAGGCTTATGATGCACAATTGAACAACTATCAAATGAAGAGAAAAACAATAAAAAAAAGTACCCGGTTACTTGCAGCATCTTCAGCCTGGTGGACCAAGAGTTTTCCTTCAGCAGTGATGTACTGTAAAAGGGAGAAAAGCCGTCAGGACCATAGAGAAGGTAAAAGATACGGTCCCTAGTAAATAAGTTGATAAAGGAAAAGCAACCTGCTTAAATGCAGTAGCAACTGGTTCCAAGCCTTGAGGTATGTTAAGGTAGAGCCTATAAATCCTTGAAAGATCTTCCACCTAATATGATTCAAACCAATAAATATGCAGAATGGCCGGGGATAACACAACACTGGAAAAAGCTGAAGCAACAATAAATCATTGGATACCTTGTCATCTCTCAGCAATGCTCGGCATCCTGAATGCTCCATCTCAAACAATTGGTTTGCATACACTACCAATAACTCATGTTGCACTTTCTAGATGGAGCAGAACATAGTGTTAACATCCTTATTAATATTAGAATATCAAAATAACTGTAAACTTATTAGTTGTACAGTTGTAAGCATATTTGCCTACATTATAAGAAATTAAAAAGAAACAACTGTTCTGAATACTGCCAATCACTAACCTCTATCAACTTTGGCTCGGTGTCTTTGTGCAAGTAGTGCAAAACTCTATCAGTTTCCTTCTTCAAACATTCCTCTGCCTGCAATTAAACTGAGTTTCGTTCTCACAAACTTTAACTGCCAAAAATACAAAGAGCAAGAAAAACCCTACAAAGTACTTGCCTTTATCATGTATTGTGGACAAGAATCAGTCAGAATCCATTTTGATGCCTTACGAGAATAATAAGCACCAGTATCGTCGATCATTCGTCCTTCAAAATCTTCAATATAGAAATCTATTTCTCCAATTCCCATGTCAACAAAGAGACCTAAAACATTCTTCAGTAATGCTCTATCAATTTGCTCTCCTTCACGTTCTTTATTAATCTGATTCACATTGCAAGGAAGCTCAATTTCCTCGGGAAAATCAAACTAAAAATCACATTGGTTTTAACAGCTAATTTGACCAACTTACCAGCAGAAGTACAGCATCCGTGGCTTTTGCACACACTTGTTTATAAACCTGACACCATTGAAGTGGAAATGGTTATTAAAAGATCTACAAAATATACGGCACAGATTAAGATAAGCAAAAGCAGTTTATGTTCTATGCACTCCAGCGTGGAAAAGGAGGACTAAACAAACCAGATCACGGAAGCATGTCAGCCCAGCATCATTGAGCGAAGGTAATGAGTTCTTGGTGACAAAGTATCGATCAAGATAATTGAAGAAGCGTGACATCCACCTAACCATAATCTTATGGTTGTTCCATCTCTTCGCCAACTCCCGCAGCATGAACTCTTCTTGTTTGTCTATTAAAGAGGGCAGTACCTGATAAAGAGCAAGAGAATAAAAGAAGAATTCAACATAAAGATAGAACATAGAGAAGTAAAAAGTAGCAACAGAAACATGATTAATTACAGAAGATTCTCACCGTGGAATCAATATAAACTTCAAACGACTCCTTGAACTTGTTATAAAGCCTCATGGAATATTCATTAAAGGACTTATGGATGCACAAGTTGTAAACAGTTCTGCAGCATGTGAACAAATTATTAATGTATCATACAGCAAACGTGTATATATATATATATTTTTCTTCCATAAAACAACTTCAAATAAAGTTAAAGTACGTGTAAAGCATTATGTAGTGTTCTGTGGTAAATTGCTCTGGTTTTCCATCTAAAATCCTCGTCAGCTTGTGAATACCCTTCTGCACGTAATTCCAATTTTTATCCAACTCAGTAGGCTCGGGCCCCATTGTCTCAAGTCAGCTTCTGTCAAAACAAAAACAGCAGCTTATTCAGAACCAAAAACGCGCTCGACATTATCAAGTCAGAGTTAAACCGGCCAAACCCAAGAAAAGTTGTATGAATAAGAAACATAAATCTTAATCAAGCGAAGCCCTTACAAGATTTGAGTCACTAAACGCAAAGCAAAAGAGTTTCGTAAACATAAAAACACAGCAGATAGTACTAAGCAGGCAATAAACATAACGAACGCAACGTCGAACCTAAAGAAGAAATAGCAAGAGCAAAAAACAAAAACAAATCTTTACGAGTAAACCGCATATCTCAAATTCATTACAATGCAGAAAAAGTAAAAAAAATCGAATATCACGCACCAGGAAATACAAAGCAAGAGAAGAAAGCAACGATCTGAGAAGCGTATGTTCGTGGATAGGCAAACAGAGAAGAGGAAGAATATAATGAGCGGAGGAGACTTCGCACTAGAGACTATCGGGAGTATATAGCCGCACGCTAGTTTACTTTATGTGGCATTGGGATTTCATAAATTACCGCGAAATAGTCCCTGTTAGATTAGGACTCCTGTATTTGGATAGACGCTTATATCAGGACTCTTTAAGTTGGTCACAGATAACAATGTAAGAGAGTGAATTTTAGGATTAGACTCGTCTCAGGCGGAACTAGCTCTCTCCGCGGCCTCTAAGAGGTGCTTTTGAACCTGAGAAAGCAGAGCAGACACCTTCATATCATCGGCGGCGCACCTGATCCAGCTGTAGCTAATATCGACTGTGATAGGAACATGCTATCTGGCCCTTTCCTTCCAAGCTTCCTCAAAATCAGCAAGTTCATCTAATCATGAAAAACCAACAAATTTAATTTAATCCATGAGAACAAAGAAACACAAGGAAAATAAGTTGAAAAAAGAAAAAGACCAATGCATACGTTCATGAAGATTTATGTACGGTTTGCTCGGACTCCTACCTATAGAAGACAATTCATACCGTTCGAACAACTTAATGCTCAGAAGCAAAACATTGCATCAACAATAAGTTGACTCCAAAACATAACCTTGTTCTTAGTTCCCGTAGAAACCTTGTGAATTGGTTGTCCTGTTGAAGTAATTGCTTCTTTACTCTCTCCAGATGTCACCTAATTCGCAAAGACCAACTAAATAGCTCAGTGCAGAACTATGACAATCTTAGAAAATTGTTTCAAAACAAGATTGCTCACTGCAGTCCTTGTTGTGAACCAAGTATGTATATATTTTAGTCGTGGACGAAGTATAGTAAGCTAATAAGCTCCATTCTTTTCGTGGTCGAAGTATAATAACTATGACCCTGAAGGGCGCTATAGTTGGTCATGTGTAAGCGATCTAGAAAGGGGTTGAATAGATCTTTAAGTTTTTTGTAATTTTTTACAATAAAATCAGAAGTTAAATCACACAAAAACAATATAATCAAATCTAAATGAAAAGAGTAGGGAAGAAGAGCAA
>JANKYF010000225.1:61076650-61100875 GCA_029829435.1 Erythroxylum hondense
TGATTGGATACAATTTTTTTATTAAAAAAAATAAAAGCCCTTTACTTAAAATTTCAAATTTTTTCCAAAATGCTAACATAGTTTGTTTCTTACTTTGCAGATAATCAAAGATAACTTGTTCATTTTTGGGCAATTTAAGCCCCTTACATTCCAAGCAATAATCATTGAGACGGAAGGGCTCAGAGCTCTATTAGGTTTTCTCCTTGAGACAAGTATAAATTATTTACATTGATTTACTATCTCTATACTGTAACAGAAAATTTCTAAAGCTCTTGTGAATCTTTTGGTGAAATCTTAAGTTATCTTAATTAAAACTCAAATGAGAAAGTTACGCACACTTTAAAAAGTATAGTTGAAATTCTCTAAAACCTTTTTCTTTTCTAAAGAGAAACACGAGCTTTGACATGCCTGTGTATTTTTCCTTTAGATTATTCTCTACCACCTGACATTGTCTCCTTTACCTTTGTAACGTGTCATGTCTATTCCTTAGCTAACATCATTCTTTAAGCAACTTGTCCATAATTAATTAAAGCATAATATAAAGTCAATTAAGAACTGTAATTTTCTTAAAAATAGTAAAATATTATGTGAAACATATGTATATTAGATGCACATAAAACCACATTTGCCAAAAATATACAAAGTGCCATTTGTTATTGTAGGTTAAATGATTAATTAAGGACTTTATGGAGTAACTATAACCCTGATATGTTGAGAAATATGGTTTGTCTCATTTCCTCATTTTAACATTTTTGTATTAATGAAAATTAATAAGATTAAAAAGGAAGTTAATAACATTGAAGGTGGATCAAGAACATAAAGAGGAGGTCATCATGTTTGTAAGAGAATTTAATTTTATGTCAAAGTAATTAACTTATTAAATAATTTTTCAGTTTTGATGAATAATGAACATAGATATAACTTATAATTTGAATTAATATTAAAATATGACATAAGTTTTTAAGGTGTGTACGTTTATGGAAATATTTTTTTAAGGAAATACGTTATGGGCATGAGCACGTTAAAACATGTATCTCTTTATAAAGAAAAAATTCTAGACAATTCAATAATGCTTGTTAAATTGAATATAACTTTCTCATCTAAACTTTAATTGAGATGATCAAGATGCTATGACAAGATTATAAAGAGATCTGTAACTATTGTGTTTTGAATTCATGTTCTTTAACTAAATAGCTCTATTAAGGACATGCTCTGGGAAACAATTGTATCCTAGGTATCTTATTTACTTTTTCTTTAAAAAACTCAATCAACAAAATTTTTAGAGCTCCTTTTAAGCTTTTTACAACATATTGAATCATCTTAATTAGACGTTAGATTAGAAAGTCTATGTAGTCTATCCTTTCTTAATTTCATAAAAGTTTCATGATCTGACTTCTTTTGTTAGATTAACATTAAATAAGTCCAGAATAATCTCTGCTTGTTTGAAATATGAGGTAAATTATGCATTTAAGTCAAGCAAATCCAGTTATATGCAATATAGCCGTCTTTGACAAGAGATTTCATTCGAGTTAAAACAACCATATTTAGATAATCTACAACCAATCTTAACTTTTGAAGTTTCTTGATGACAATGGAAAGAGTAATATATGCTTTATGTTGGCTTCTATAAATCTATACAAGTGTAAATTCTAAGCAATTCCTTTTTGTATTTAAGGGATAGAGTAGAAACATGATCACAGTTTAATCCTTCACTCTGTTTTTCAAAGGAGGGATGGATTGGTTATAATTGTGTTTAGTCTCTTGTGTTATTGGAGAAGCATTTGAAAGATATTATAGTATACCAGAACTAGAACAAATCAAAGGGTATTTGAGCATACATAAAGGTTAAAGTCATAAGGATCAAATGGTGGTAAAATGTTAAGTGAGAAGAAATATTCTCATTGCTAAACTTTATTAACCCTATAGAACTTGGCCTCCTCCTTTCTAATAATGAAAGTATATGAATATTTTTTAGTTTTATAATATTGTTCTAGTCCAAAAACCAATAAGAATTATTTCACTGTCACCTTCCAATCTATATTTATACAAATATAACCATTCATTCATGCATCTTTGGAGTGAGTGTTCGGTGGAGAGTCTCTCTCTCTAGGTGTCTCGTGCTCCTGATTGCCGAACACATTGTTGGGTTTGTCTCTTATCTTGCGGTGGGGTTATTCTAGTGTTGTTGGTCGTAGGCTTCCTTTCTATCTACTGTCCTGCGGTGTTTTGTTTTGGTTAGAGTGGTTATAGGGTGGGCGTCTGGGGGACTGCAGTGTTCAGGGCCCTCCCGCCCTCTGACTGGTGGACTTCTGCTTACGAACTCAAGTCGTGCTTTCCTTCTACAACCGTGAAGGGTGGGACGCATAAGAAATTTTACCCTCCTGCTAAGGGGGGTATATTGCTGGGGTGTCGGCGTGGTGCCATGGGGCGCCGACGACCTAAAGGAATTGATATTACGGCAGAGTGCTTCCAACCCACCAGTCCGAAGCAGGTAACCTCTCCTGGTATCTGTCTGAACCCCCCCTCTGCGTCTCCTGCTGCTAGTTCCCGCCAACTGGGGGAGGAGGATGCCTCCACAAATGATGTGGAGATTGATCTGGGGAGTAAGGATTCGAGCCAGACCATTGAAACGGAAGGTGACAAGGAGGTTGCAGTACCTCTCGACTTTGCAAGTTCGGTCGCTGGGTCACCTGCCCACCCGGTGTTTGACAAAAATCCGCAAGAGGGAAAGAGTGGGACGACAGAAACGAAGTCCTATGCTAGCCTCTTCCGCAGCAATCGTGACCTAAATAAGGGCCTCAAATTGCAATGCCTACTTGTGGAAGACAAGGTTACTCTCGGTTCTGAAGATGTATTGAATCTTGAGCAAGAATGGGGGTACTGCTTGGTAGGGTGCTTTACAGGGCCTTTCCCTAGGATGA
Source organism: Erythroxylum hondense (assembly GCA_029829435.1). Lineage (NCBI taxonomy): Eukaryota > Viridiplantae > Streptophyta > Magnoliopsida > Malpighiales > Erythroxylaceae > Erythroxylum > Erythroxylum hondense. The sequence continues at coordinate 61,079,572 of JANKYF010000225.1, forward strand.
AGGCTCTTGACCAGCTCATGGCTTCATGGCCTGCGAAGTGTAAGATGATTCCGCATAGCCGAGGTTGGCTTATTTTTCAGTTTGCGTCCGAGGAGGATCGATTGAGTATTTTATCTGGTGGTCCGTATGTTATGTATGGGAAGACGCTCATTTTTAAGAAGTTGTCTTCGGGATTTACCTTCAATCACAGGGAATTTATGAATGTCCCGGTATAGATATAGCTCCCAGCTGTTCCCTTGGAAGCATGGACGGAGCGGGGTTTGTCCAAGCTTGGCTCCCGGGTGGGGAAGCCTATATGCACTGATCAAGTGACTAATACCAAGTCCAGGCTGGGCTTTGCACGTTTACTGGTTATCCATATGGAGCTTTAATCCCTTATTACCCGATTTTCCTTTGTAGTTTCGGTGGTCTACGGGCTTTATAGTGTCCCTAAGCGACGGACGTTGTGGCAGTCACTTCAATAGCTCATGTCTCATAGTCACCAGCCCTGGATACTCCTTGGCGATTTCAATTGTGTTTGCTTCGCTCAAGAACGCCTTGGCTGTGTGCCGCCTTTAGGTTATGTCTTACAGGATTTTTTTGGATTTTCGCGTCTCCCTTGGCTTAGAAGATGTTCCTAGCCGTGGGGATTTTTACACTTGGAACAAGAAGTTGATGTGGGCCAAACTTGATCGCGTCCTCTTCAACCAATCCTGGACTTCTACTGATTTACACTGTTCAGCCCACTTTCTCCCTATGCGCCCCGATTCCGATCATTGTCCTTTTGTGGCCTCCATTAGTGGCTTGGAGCTTGGTGGACGGAAGTATTTTAAATTCTTCAATATGTGGATGCTCCACACATAGTTCCCCTCAGTCTTGGCCAGTGCATGGAGTCAACAGTACTTGGGGTTTGCTCAGTTTATCTTATGCAAGAAGTTGCAAGGGTTGAAAGTATCCTTACAGTCGCTAAACCTGCACGCTTTTGCGAATATCACGCATCAGGCTCGGACTGCCCAAGAAAATTTCCAGCATGCTAATGAGGCAGCTATTGCTCACCCCGACAATATTGAACTAAATCAGGCCATGCTACGACAGAGGAAGGCTGCGGGTTTTCTCATAGAAGCTGAGCGTCTGTTCTTTCAATAGAAAGCAAAATGTACTCATCTTATGGAGGCGGACAAAAATACTAAGTACTTCCATGCCATTTCCAAGAAGCGAAGCAAACTGAATACTATCACCTATCTAGTTAAGGTTGATGGTTCCACTACCACCTCGTTAGCTGAAGTAGGACAGTGCTTTGTTGAGTATTATCAGGACCTTCTTGGCTCCGCTAGCCATCTTGGGCGACTTGATGAAAACATTGCCAGAGGGGGCCCTCTTTTGGATGATTCAGCCCGCCTACTTCTTACATCGCCTGTTAGTGCGGTGGAGATTAAGCGTGCCTTGTTTGACATCAGTGATAATAAAGCCCTGGGGCCCAATGGTTTTTCTTCGGCGTTCTTTAAGCAACATTGGGCCACTGTGGGAGGAGATGTTATATTAGCAGTTCAGGAGTTTTTCGACTCGGGGCGTCTTCTCAAATAGCTCAACCATGCTGTTCTTACTTTAATTCCGAAGGCTCCCACTGCTTCAACAGTTAAGGAGTTCCGTCCCATTGCGTGCTTAAATGTTGTATACAAAATCATCACTAAAATCCTCAATGACCGTATGCGGCAAGTTGTAGGACCTATCATTGATCCTACCCAGGCTGCTTTTATTCCTGGCCGGTCGATGTTTGATAATGTGTTTTTGGCCCAAGAACTGGTTCGGGGCTATTCTAGGAAGCGGATTTCTCCACGGGGTATGTTGAAAGTGGACATCACCAAAGCCTATGATACTCTTGTTTGGCATTTCTTAGAGCATATGATGGTGTGCCTTGGGTTTCCAAAGGTGTTCATCGGATGGGTTATGAAGTGTGTGTCTTCTGCATCTTATTCCATCTCTCTCAACGGTTCACTTTATGGGCACTTCCATGGTCACCGAGGCTTGCGCCAAGGAGATCCTATGTCACCGACACTCTTTCTCCTTAGCTTGGAGTACTTTTCCCGCCTATTGCGATGTAAGACGGCCTCTCCAAACTTTCGTTTCCACCCGAAATGCCAGAAGTTACAACTCTCCCATTTTTGCTTTTGCGGGTGACTTGATGCTTTTTAGCTGAGCTGATCGAAACTCTTTGAGTATTCTTGTTGATGCCTTGCAACACCTGGAGTCAGTGGCTGGCCTAAAAATGAGTTTTGAGAAATCTTCCATCTATATTGCCAGTGTGCATGGCTACGAAAAGGAGTGCCTTAGGCAACTTGTTGGTTATCCTTTGGGGGAGTTCCCCGTTCGGTACCTTGGGGTCCCTCTTGCCCCTTTGCGAGTGTCGGTGGCACAATTTTCAGTATTAATTGATGTGGTTGAAAGCTACCTCACGGTTTGGAAGGGACAGTCGCTTTCTTATGCGGGGCACTGCGAGCTGATCAATTCTGTAATATAAGGGGTTCTTGCCTTTTAGTTGCAATCTTTTCCTCTTCCCCTTGCTGTTATGGATCGGATTACGACGATTTGTCGCCTTTTCTTCTAGGGAGACAAGCATTTTCGGGTGGCTTGGGATACGGTATGTTCGCCTACAGAGGAGGGTGGTCTGGGCTTGAAAAATGTCCTGGTTTAGAACAATGTACTTTTGACCAAAGTCCTCTGGAATATTCATGCTAAAGCCGACTCTTTGTGGGTTCGATGGATCCATGAGGAATATCTTCGGGGACGGTCCATTTGGGAGTGGCAGCCTCATACCCGGGACTCACCATTGATGAAAAAACTGGCGAGTATTCGCGACAAGTTAGTGGACAAATGGGGAGGTGTGACTGAAGCCATCCGGGGAGTACACAAAGCTTGTATACATGATCGACCTCTCCAAAGATCTATGATATGTTACGAGTGGCTAATGCCCACAAGCCATGGATGACTCTTATTTGGAAAAATTACATTCTGCCTAAGTTCTCTTTCATCGTTTGGATTAGTGCCCGTGGCCGACTTTCGACAAAGGATAATTTGCATTTACTTGATATTGACAAATATTGTGGGTTTTGTAGGTCAGCGGAGGAGACTATCAGGCATCTTTTCTTTGCTTGCCCGCTTACTAGTGTGCTCTGGACATCCATTTGCTGCTGGTTGGGAGTATAACGGTCTATGACTACTCTTTCCAGTGCCTTGAAATGGATTCACAAAGATTATCCGGGTGCACTTATCAAGAGCAAAGCAGTTCGCCTTGCTCTCATGACCACGGTGTACACCATTTGGAAAGGCTGTAACTTGGTACTAATGGACGGTGCACGGTTGAGCAAGATGGACATGGAGGTGAAAATTAAAACTACTATGTATCAGGTTCTATATAGGCTTTATCCTCCGGATCTTATATGCTTCTAATCCTCCTTTTGGTCTGTGAATACCGGGTTTTTGGAGGTGGTTTCTCGGGTAGGGGTGTATGTGTTGTGTTGGTGCCTTATGGATCCTTAATTCTTTCTAGTCACTTGTCTCTGCCTATCACCTCCTGGGATTCCCCTCCCATGCAAAGATTGTTTGTGTCTATGGATATGCTGGGAACCTTGGGAAGGCTATCTGGACAGTGAGGGATGGATATGGTTTTCTCTATGGGATTCCTATATTGGTAGGTTCATTAAGGTGCGCTTGTATGTGATGTAGGCAGGATTGGGCTATGTGGCTGCGGTTGTTCTGCTCATGCAATCTGTCGTTCTTTTACTTATTGCTCTTGATTTTTGTCATTGCCATCTGGAGTCCTTGTTTCGTGGGCTGCTAGGCTTTTTGGTGGTTTGAGTCTTTACGGATGTATCTGGGCTCTGCTGTTGTGGGTTTGGAGGGTTTTATCCTGGATTGGGCTCTGTTGCCTTTCCTCCCACTGTCTTCGTGATTGGGGTTTCCCCCTGTACTGATGTATTTATTTTTGCCACAGATGAATACAATTTTTACCATTCATAAAAAAAAAAAACAAATATAACCTCTATATCAGTGGGTTCTTGATGGAGTGTTATATAGTAGACTAGACAAGAACCAATGGTACAATATATTTTATCGAAACTCTTAACAAACAGTGTTTCCTAATCTAAAAACTCCTTATAAATCAACGTCGAGTGAGAAATTAGGTACGTTGAAAGAGCATGCAACTATAAAAACATATTGCTACATTTTCAATGAAGTTGGAATGCTTAGGAAACTCTATGGTTTATAAAGATCTCAGCTCTCTAAGCTGTTCATTTTTTTTTTATTTTTGTTCATTTTTCACTTGTTTTAGTTGAGAGAACATACTAGGATGATTGCATTACTTGAGTTACTTATTATGCAAAGGTTCCCTAATAAGACCAATGAATGTTTGTGGGAGAGCTTGAGCTATTGTTAGAAGAATTTAATCAATTTTTGAGGAATCAAAATCTCTACCTCTACCTTGAGACTCTAATCATCGAATAGACTTGAAGAAGGGAATGCAACCCATAAACTATTGACCTTACTAGTAAGCAAGCCTTCAAAAAGATGTGATTGAAAAGATTGGTGAAGGAGATGCTAGATTTATGAGTAATAAAGAGGAGTCATATCCCTTATATAAGCACTGTGGTGTTTATAAAGAAAAGAGACAATATATAGAGGAAGTGAGTAGGTTACAAGGCATTTAACTGGGTCATTATTAAATATAAATTCCCTACACCTATAGTGGAAGAGCTTTTTGTCGAGTAAGAAATATCTATTTTGTTTTCCAAAGTCAATTTGAGGTCAGCATATTGGAAAGCATGAATGCATAAGCCAAATGTGGAGAAGACTATGTTTTGAATGCATGAAGGGAATTAGGAATTTCTGGTGATGCCTTTTGGCCTCACAAATGCTTCATTAACCTTTTAAAATTTTATGAATTTTATTTTCTAGCCTTACCTGAGGAAGTTTATGCTAGTCTTTTTTTATGATATCTTTATATATAATCGAACTAGAGAAGATCATTAAGGCATTTGAGTACAATTTTAGAAAAATTAAGAGAACATCAATTGTTTTCTAACAAGAAGAGGTATTTCTTTGGTTTCTCCAATATGGAATACTTGTGTCACATCATCTCAAGAGATGACATTAAGATAGCTGCAACTAAAGTTGAAGCTATGCAGAATTGGCCTACTCCCAAAAATCCTAAGTAGTTAAGAGGATTATTTGAATTAACATGATATTATCGGTGTTTTATGGCCAACTAGGGAAGATGGATGCCCTCATATCTAATTTACTAAAAAAGATACCTTTGAATAAGATGATAAGGCATAGAAAGCATTTGATAGGCTCAAAAGGGCAATAATGACAACAACAGTTCTTAGTTTACTAGACTTATCAAAGGAGTTTTTAATTGAAATGGATGCAAACGGAGAGGGCATAAGGATAGTACCAATTGTGGAATGAAACCCCTTTTGTTATATCAGTAAGTTATTGTCCATAAAGAACTAATTATTCTCTATATATGAGAAAGAGATGTTGGATATTCTTTTAACCCTTAAGAAGTAAGAGTTTTTCCTGGTGAACAAGCATTTATATAATTCACATAAACCATAAAAGCCTTAAGTATTTGTTAGAACAAAGGCTTACAACCCCTACATAACAAGCTTGGCTAGTAAGGTTGATGAAGTTTGATTAGGAGATTTAATATAGGAAGGGGAAGGAAAACAAAGTTATAGTTGCTTTATCTAAAATCACCAGCTCTAAGATTTATAGTTAGTTATAAAATGTCATTTACTTGATCTATTTCAACAGGTGAAAGAGGCTTGGATCTGTTGAGCAAGTTTGACCTATAATAAAAATCCTCAATATACGAAAATATATAGATCGTAAACTTGTAGTAAGTAAAGTATTGATCCTATGAGAAATTAGCTAAAAATAAATGAAACTAACTTTGTCTAAGGTTGTAAAAAATGATTTGAATGTAAATGAATGATAAGAAATTAAAACAATCAAATGAAATTGAGCACTTAACCACTTAACAAATGAGATGCCATAATAAAACAAGAATGATTAAGTATGAAAGTTTAGGATTCGTACTATCGTGATTTTGCTCCTTTAACCACTTTTGATTTAACTGAGTGTCGATCTTAGATTTCTAAAGGGTTTGATTATTCTCTCTCAAGACCTAATCATATAACCCCAATTAATTATCCCTAATTGATTATGAAATTTTAGATTTGCAATATTTCGATTAATAAAAATAGCCTAATATTTTCAACTAGTTCTTAAGCAATCTATTGGATAATTGAGTTCTCCTACAAGATCTCTCTTTATATGATTATCAATTTGATATTTGCGTGACTTATTAGGTTGTTAAGTCTCATTACCTAACCTAATCAAATTCCTTTCAACTCATTCTCTCGATTTATTGTTAAAGTATAAGTAAACATAAATATCACAATACCCAAAACACCATATTGAAATCAAAAGTGTTTAAGTCACAAAATAAGTTAAGAACAAATCCTAATTTGAAATTAAAACATAATAAACATGTAGAGCATCCTCAAACTTAGTTCATACATCAAGCTTAAAGAAAATAAACAAAGGAAGAAGAAAGGACATACGATGGATTGGTCTGGAAGTTGTTGCAATAATTAGAAACCCAATTGCTCCCTTTTTAATCTTCGTTGCTTTTCCCCCTATTTGGTAAGATGGTGGCTAGAGTTTTTGGGTGGGTCTCTTTATGCTCATTTATAGTAAATAAGCGTCTTACGGTTAAGTTTAGGGCTTACCCCAATCACATTGTCCCAAAAATGCCCTCTAATTATCAAAACAAATAGAGAATCCCGTGTCTGGTGAATGTTTTTCATGATCATGATAGGGATGTCACAATCGTGACCCAGAATACAAAACCTTTTGTCAAGATCGTGACACTTCATGCACGATCGTGACATTAGAGAAGAGTCTTCTGTCATGATCGTGACACTCTGTAAATGATCACAACCCTACCTTTTAGCCCAAGCATGTTCCAGATTTCAATCTTTATTCATCTGGTTTCATTTACTAACAAACACATCAAAACACCTCAAAAAAATAAGATTAAGGTCCAAAATCATGCCCTAATCTACTTACCAATTAAAACATAAACAAACAATCACATTAATATAATTTTAAGGCTAAACATGCAATAATAATCTAATTAATACCTATAAACACACTAAAACACCTACCAAAACATAATATAAACTAAAACTATTAGTATCACACATTCAACTCAGCATCATCAATAGTAAGGTGCAGGTGAATCATAATTTGAGGATTATGCCTAAGTTAACAATGAACTCAGGTAAAAAGGTAACTAGTAATAAAGGCTAGATCTTAATTAAGGGAGCAATTGATCAAGTTATTTTATTACTCACTTATGGTGGGGTGAGGTGGGGGGTGGAAGGGGTTGTGGAGGACATTATTAGGTTTATGCCACTACAAAGAGGTTGTCTGCAATGGTATATTGGAAAGGATTGAATAAAGATGTCAGGGAATGTACTAAAGTATGTTGCATGTCAGTAAAACAAGAATCAAAAGGTGACATATTCAAGACTTTTGCAACCATTGCCTATCCCCAATGGATGACATAAATATGGATTTTGTCAAAGGCTTGCCACCCTTTAAAGGAAATACAATCATTCTGGTTATGGTTGATCACCTGATGAAGTATGCTCACTTCATGAAACTGTCCCATCCTTAAACTACCAAAGATATTGCATAAGTTTTTCTAGACTTAGTCTATAAATTACATAGCATGCCCTTAACTAATCATTAGTAATCATGATTTCATCTTTATTAGTCATTTCTAAAAGGAGTTGTTTAATTTATAAGGTGTCTCATTCCAACTATGAATTACATATTATCCACAAATGGATGGGCAGACTAATGTGGTAAATCAATGTCTGGAAACATATCTAAAATGCATGGCAGGAGATCATACAAAATCTTGGAGTCAGTGGTTATCTCTAACAGAATTCTAGTACAACACAACATACCATAATACGATCAAATTGACATCATTTGAATCTCTATATGGCTTCCCTCCTCCTCTTCATATTTTGTATTTCTCGCGCAACTCCCAAAATGATGAAGTGGACAGAATGCTTTAACAACGAGAGCAAATGATCAAGTACTTAAGGATCAACTAGCCAAGCTTAGAATTGCATGAAGTAATTAGAAGACAGAAGGTATATTGATAGATAATTTACAATTAAAGATAAGCTCTATCTCGAGATCCATCCTTATCAATAGCAAAGTTTAACTGGAGGTCACCAAGCTCACAAACCTCAATAGGAATACTATAAATCATTTTCTTATATTGGAAAAAATAAGGAAGGTTGTATATAAGTTGCAATTACCAAATGAGACTCAAATTCACAACGCCTTCCATATATCATTGCTTTAAGAGGTCTATACTGAGAGGTCCCTTCAACCCACACTCCCTTAGCTATCTTCACCAAAGACTTTGTAACCCCAAGCAATGATGGACTAAAGATTGGTTTAGCAGGGTCATAAGATTGCAACTCAGTGGTTAATCCTTTAGCAAGATCATTCTCTAGTCGATGTTACAAGAGAATTTATAGAGGAGATTAAGTTGAATAACCCTGTTTTTTTAAGCCAAGAAAAGCGAGACAAGGGGATATTGATATCAAACGGTGCGTATGCCATTGAATAAATAACCAAGGCAATAGGCAAAAATATTAGGCCTGAAATTCTCTGTCTCCATTTTTCACATAAATGGATAGCTTGGATCCAATGAGACATGGTAGGTATACAAAAACGGGGACAGAGGATCTATCCCCAAAATATTGGTGCATTCAAAGGAGTTGGAATGATTATTAAAGGACATATGGAGATTGGTTTATTAACAATAATCGGATATAACCGAAGGAAAATAAGATTAGGCTAAAATTTGTCATTGTCTATATCTTATTCCTTTTTGCTTCTAATCAATCTATTCTTTCTCCGTTATTTTCTCTATTCAATTATCTCCATCCCTTCTTTTTTTCTCTCCGTTTCTAAATCGTGATCTCCATACCATATTATTTACGATAATATTCATGTCCTTTTTGGTCTTTATGTATAACCTCTTGCACTAAAAGGAAAGAGTGGGAGTTTACGTTGAGAATCTTATGAAGTTATTAACTGAGATTTGGCAATATTTGTTTTTGAAAGTAAAAATGTGGAGCAGAATTGCTGAGGTATACTATAATTGCCAGTGATCCTCACGGAAAGGTAATTAGGTCAGTGGGCAGGCACACTAACAAACACTTGTCAATTGCCTCACCAAGATCTCGAATTCTTTCAGTAGAAGACATAAATGGTGCAACAGCGTTTGGGTTTCGGTTTCGGTTTATACAAGACATTTGCTTCTCACAAAGCCCAGCGTTACCATTCTTGTTAATGGCTGACTGAATCGCGGTAACTTTCCTCCCTAAGGGTAACCTGTCAACCATTTCAATTCAATAGGATGCTCATTTCCTTGACAGTGACTCTCACAGAATCAATGCAAGTCTTCTCCTGTACAAGTTACCCAGTCTGCTTTAGCCTCCCATTCTTGGTTGCAGAATCAACAAATACAGAGAGAAAATAGTATAGCCATCAAGAACCATCAAGGCTTTCACGTAAATCTTGAATAATGACATCCATAGTAGGCCTCTCGTCAGGACATTCCTGAGTGCAAGAGACAGCTATATTTGCTAACTTGACTGCTTCTGGTTCTGAGAAGTTCCCTTTGAGATGTATATCCATGAAGTCCTCGTACTTGCAAGAAGCAGCTGCCAAGCGCATTGAATTGGATAGCATCTGCTGACCAGTGAGGATTTGAAGGATGATCACTCCAAATGCAAATACGTCACTTTTCTCTGTGAAACAGCCTGTTGTTACATACTCTGGAGCTAAGTATCCCATTGCAGCACTAACTTTGAGTGTTGAGAAGACAATGTCATCTGCCAGTAGCTTAGAGAGGCCAGAGTCTGCAATTAAAGGGTTCAATTGTTCGTCGAGAAGAATTTTCTCGACAGATATGTTCCGATGAATTATTGCAGGCTTGTCGCCTTCCCTACTGTGCAGATATCCGATACCTAGTTAGGATCAGAAAGAAACTAACAATATCAATGCAGAGAAGTGACAATAAAGTTCTGATCCATAAAACTACGGGAGAAAATGAGAGTGACTAAGTGAACAAACTGCAATGACACAACACAAACCTTTAGCTATGCCATTTATTATGGAGACCCTTGTGGGCCAGTCAAGAACTCGATTGCTTCCATCTTCAGAATCAAGGTACTTCGACAGGTTTCCCTTTGAAGCGAAATTGTACACAAGAAGGCATTCACCTCTTCCCCTGGAGCAGCAAAATCCTCTGAGCCTAACAAGATTATCATGTCTCAGGGAAGTCAGAAGCCTTAAACCCTTCAAAAACTCTTCTTCCTCTGACTTGCAACTGGTAAGGTTAATTATCCTTACAGCTACAAGTGAACCATCTATTAAAGTTCCTTTATAGACGATTGAGAAGCTGCTCTTCCCCAACAAATTTGTCTCAGAAAAACTTTGCGTGGCAGACTCAATCTGCTCCAAACTGAAACGAAAGTTAGAGAGATGCTGATCATGAAGTCTGCTACCTTCTCGCCCATCTCCTAATGGGTTCCAGCCATTAGAATACTCGATAGCCACTAGTGGAGAGGAACCACTCCTGCCGAAGTCTTTACTCTGGTCTGTGCTTAGTCGGCTTTCAGGAGAATCAGATGTGTTTCCAATCTTTTGTTTCCCACGACGATACCGGAAAACAATCAGAAATCCTACACTTACCACTGTGATGGTGCTTATAATAACCCCTGCAACAATGGCGATCTGTGGGAGTTTTGATGACTTGGAACAGTGCGTTTGATAGCAGTTTGTGTCTAAAATTGTAGACTGAGTATTATGATCTGGAAAAGTATGATTCGTGAGCTGTCCTAGAGGGTCAACCTGATTAATGTTAACGTTATCAAAAGGAGTACAGACTCTCAATTTAGCATACCCATCTCCACATAAACCTTGGTTGTTCCCAAACTGAAATCCTTCGCCTAATTTCTTCAGAGCTGAATTTATTTTACAAATGTCAGAATCAGTTTTGTTTCAGTAATAGCAGTGTAGAAAAAAAGTAGATTCTGTTTCCTCTTCTTTTTTTGAAAACTAGCCATAGTCAATCCAACACAAGAAATAGACTTACCAGAAGGAATAACTCCAGAAAGAGAATTGTTTCTGACATCTAACAATGCCAGTTTAGGCATAGCAGCTATCACCGAAGGAATTGTACCAAAAAAGCGATTGGAACTCAAATCTAGGCTTCTCAACATAAACAAGTTCCCCAAGCTGGCAGGAATTTCACCATTTAGTATGTTATATTGCAAAGAAAGAACAGTAAGCCTCTTCAAAGCCCCCATCTCTGTAGGTATACCTCCTGTCAGCTGATTATGGCCCAGCTCTAACACTACAAAACCAAGCGAAGATAATTAAACCACATTCTGATAAAACGAGTAACAACAATGGTGCTTCACTCCATTTATCCATAGTTTTCTCAGCATCTAAATAATAAATACCAAGTAAATCTAGTCACAAAGACGAAAAATCACACTATTACACCAAATAGAAAATGAAAAAGCGACCACAACTAACCTTGTAGACCGGACATGCTACCAATCTCAGGAGGAATTGTGCCAGAAAGATTGTTGACGTTGAGATAAAGTTCAGACAACTCTGTTAAATCGGAAATATCTTTAGGAATCTCTCCAGTCAATGAATTGTAATGCAAGTATATGCCAGACAAGCATTTAAGCTCTGCCACCGCAGGTGATAATATCCCAGACAAACCCTTCCCTTGAAGAGTAATATTGGTCACTTTGCGGTGTTCATTGCAGGCAATGCCCTCGAATAAGCCGCTGCAAGGGTCACCATCACTAGTCCACGACTTCAAGAACCTGTTGGTTGGGTCTAATCCGGACTTTAGTTCCATTAGAGCTCTCAACTCTGTGTTTCCATTAACACGTCGAAGACTTGATAACGCAAGCAAGAGAGTGAAAGAGATGAAAAAGTAGAACGAATCCATGTTTGTTTGTGGCTCTGATTATTTCTCTACCCTTTCTTTTCTCTCCACCAGAATAATTAAGAAGGATGAAAGAATAAAGAAGTAAAGAACCGATCTTTCAGCAGTTCGTCGCCATTCTCTACCCTCGAAACTATTAAGATTACTCACTACAAGACCTTCTTCTTAACTCAGGTTTGAAAAATGCAACCTAAGGATAGTGCGAGACAAGAAAAGCGCACAAACCCCGTGTATGCTAGTCGCTCGTTTCTTTGTTGACACTTCCGGTTTCAAGACTGTTTTAAATTAAGGATCTTTCTGTAACCCATACAAAAAGAAGCAGATTGGTCACCCACATTCCAAAACCAGTCAACCTAATCATGTTTTTTCCGCCCGGGGACTTTCTCTTTCTGCAATCCAGCAGTGAAGGGCAACAAGAATTAAATGAAACTACAGTGTCGAACTAGAGAGACAAAATGGAAAGAGGGACATATTGAGTAAGAACTATCGAGTGTGACACATCCACGTTTGAAATTTAACGCTGAGCACAGTAAACCAACTCAGTTACGACATATGGGGAGTGACTGTAGTGTTGCAAAGATGGAAATACCGATATTATCATGTAAAGTATCATGGATCGTTTCATAAATATGCTTTGTTGCTTACAAAGAATTGGATGTTATAGTGTCGTATATCGAAAATACTGTAGTGTAAGAATATCAAATTACGAGGGACAAAGGTTGCTCTCTGACCATTTGCACCAAACATGTTAGAAGGTCTAGACGTTGGAAGAAAATTTCAAAAGCAAGGAATCATATACAGAGAATTTACTTCCAGACACTCCATCAAAATGCTTATTAAATCACAGCTTTATACTCCTGACCATTTGTTAATGATATTTAATTTAGTGTTTGGTGTCAAAGACATTGAAAATGACTAGGATTAAGTCCCGGGAAGCAAGTCTCAGAATTCTGCGCCGTTTGAACAGGGTTTGAGGTCAAGGAGGTGGGAAACCTACTCTCTTTTGGGGCTTACTGCTTAAAAGCTGGATTCTAAGTGCCAATGTAGACGTTGGTGAGGCATCAAGCCAATGGGTAAGTCACTTCTGGCCACATCCTACCCATTATGATAGAGTAGGACATATGCCACCGCCACTCAAAACTTTGGATCCCCTTTTGACTTTTGTGTCATATTATAGAAACTTATCATGGTTTTAATATGATGCGGCTCCGTTCTTTTTAAAGTTAAACTTGGTTCTTGTTCTCGCAAGTGACATTCTTATCATTCACTAACCTATAGTTTAATTAAGAGAAAAAAGAAAGTTGAGATTGGGTAAGCCAATAATAAAGATTTGTTCTACTCTCAAACGTCAGGGTTCTGAGTCGTTGTTCCTCTCCTTCACACCGTATGGAATCTGTTTAAAATTACACTAATCTACTCTGTTTAAACCATAGCCATGAGCATGGAAGCGTGGATCTACTTTTCTTTTCCCTGGATCTTTCTTTCATAAAACTTCAAAAAATCGGACAAATTTGCTGGAATGCTGCAGTTTATAGAAGCAGAAGCAGCTCTAGAATGAAACAAAAGTGACAATGAGACAGCAAGAATTGCCGTAAATCACTCGAGGCGTGTACATTGGTGGGCCAAAGCTTCTGGATGCATAGTTTTAATCTTTTACTATAGGTTATAACCTTAATCACGGCCCAAAAGAGTTTTAATATTGACAGGGCAGCGATGCACAGTTTATGCAGGTCCCTTTAAGTATTTTAATACCTACCCAACTGACATCAGCCCTCGTAGTCGTAGGGTATATTATCGGAAGTTGACGACAGACCCACAGAGAATAGGAAGTAAGACGTGAATGTTGATGGGATTTAATGACCGAGAAAATGATGCCATTTTGATTGAAATAAGATGGTGGCCCTTCTTCAAAAAATCTCCCCACCAGTCTCGTTCATGATTGAAATTAGAAACAGATATGGGCCGCAATTTTTGAAATGTAGCAGCAAACTTTTAGTGGCAGGAGGGGACCACAAGTACACGTACGTGATGAACAGTTTGAGTCTTTCAATGAATACGATAATGTTACAGACTCGGAAAAAACTTGATCTGTATTTCATCCATAGGTTTTGATACTCATTTTTTGATTGTCTGTTTAGTTTCTTCTTTCGGCTTTCTTGTGTTCTGGCTTCCGAGTCAGTTTGTAGACAGAAAGTCGCAACCTTTATTATGCAAGATACGACAAAAGAAGTGCCCTCCAGTTAATCCTCCGCACATTCTCTACATTATTGTCCACTTTTCACCTTTTATCATTGGATCCATCTTTTCGGTAGAATTTAGCTTTTTCACTGGACTCAAAACATAAGGGAAAGACATCTGCCGCCCTTACCTTCAGAATGCATGCACGTTTTGTGGTGGAGATTTTCCTCCAGTGACGGCACAGGAAATTAAAAAGATTGGTCTCTTGTCCCTTTTACATTAAAAGAGGGAAAAGCAATTCTTTAGCTTTCCTTTCTTTGATTCAAATCCGAACTATGTACTTCCCTCGGTTAATGTGTCAGTTTCCTGTTGACAATCATGAACCAACTCTCCGAATTCTCTCAGGATTTTAATTGCTTCTTGAATTGGGTTGGTTGAGACACATTTTCAGATGAAGACTTGTCATGGCTGGGCCTCAAATCAAAATGTTTAATACTTAAAACGATCAGCACAAGTGGACAATTTGCCAATCTTTCCACTTAAACTTCTTTCGATGTAAACAATATTAGAATGTTTGGCATATAAAAAATTATAGCACCGTTGTTACTGGAATCCGTTATGCAGCAATTGTTAACTCATAATTAACAGCTTCTGAGTTTCCATTTCTATGAGAAAATACTGGGTCACTAAAGGGTTTGATCCACCCAGAAGGCTAGAGTGTATTTTGTTCCTTTGTGTCAACAAAAGCACATGGAAATTGGCTGACAATAAAGTTGCATCACTGCAGAGACAGCAGCCTGAACATATATCTTTACAACAAAATGAATCTGTACATCTAATCTTCTACCTTGGAAGGTATATTTAGATAAAGTAAGCTGCAGGTCCGGTCAACTCCACTCCACAACAATTAAGAGTTACCATGAACTCAAGTGAAGTTTCCATCAATGTAGGAAAAAGCACGGAGAGGAGAGATTTAAGTCCTTTCATTTGTTCGCCAACTCCTTACCTGATCTGCCTTCAAGTGTTTCCATTTCTTGAGAACTTAACATCCAATGGAGAGCTTTTTTTTGGTAAATCAAAACTTTATAAAGAATAAAAAGTTATGTACAAGCAAGAGATACCATAGATAATCTCTTAACACGCAAAAAACATAATAGCATGCAACTAACTACCCTACCATCAATTGCCCATACTAAGTCCTGCGTGTTAGAAGTAACCAACATCCTGCCATAATAGAAGCACAATCCAAGTAAAAGTAACAAGATCAAGCTAAATCAATTGCCACAAATGCCTAGTTATACACCAATTAACAATATATCATCAAATACCGCACCGTGTCAGCATATGCCCATAAATAAAGGAGCTAAACCACAGTCCAATCAAATAGATGATCAAGACATCATCAAAAACCTGCTAATCTGTATTCATAGTCTCAGTTATTTCCAACAGTAGCTTCCATAGGTAGTGACTTGTTGTGCATAAACCATTGCCTATCAAAGCTCCATGGAATCCGATTTGTATTTAGAACACCTTCTATGGCCTTGAATATGTGGCCATCCAAGAGGTCTCATCCGTAGGGAAGTGAGGCCCCCTAGCTGAATAGTAATCTGTAACACAAAGTGCAAAATAGATCGAATTACCTCTCTATGTGTGTAGGCTGAGATGCTACAGAACTTAGAAGATTATCCTGGCTTGTAAGCTCTCTACCTCCATGGCTACATTCTTGAATGTTCTTGAATTCCTTTTAGTCCAAGCGTGGTAAACCATTGTAGATAAAAGTATAGGGAAGATGGGATACTGTGGAGGTATTTGGTGGAACCAAGAGAGTATAGAAGGAAGGCTTGAAGAGCTAGGAATGGTGATTTGGAAGTGGGTGAGGCAATGTTTCCATACAGAATTAGAGAAAGGACAGTTAAAAAACAAATGCTCATTGGATTCCATGTCTGACATACACAGGGAACACTGGTTAGGATCATATAGAAAGTTAAGTTTATCCCTTGTTTGGAGTTTTTGGAGGATAGCTAACCAAAGAATGAATGAACACCTTGGGCTATTATTTTTGAACCAAACCAGGTTATACCCAGGTACTTGTTGGGTTAAGGGTTTCAAAAGTTTGTAAGCTGAACCATTGGTGTAAGTCTTTGAAGAGCTAGGAAGTCATTCCAAATAATCCGAAGAACTAGTCGGTTGATATTGAATGGGTTCAAAATTAGCAATGAGCTCTATAGGAAAATCCTGCCACCTCCACATCTTATTATTGATTATATCAGAAACCTTGACTATCATAGGTAAGACCGACCCATTTATCTCTCTAGGAGATAAGAAGTTCCTTAAGGTTCCCCTTGGATGTCAAGAATCCTGCCATAAGAGAGTGGACTGCCCATTACCTATCCTAAATCTGAATTGATTCCCTAAACACTTAAGATTTTTCTCCAACTCCAGGAACTATTATTAGTAGGTTGTGCATTCCAAAAGTTTTTTCGTCTCAAAATAACTGTATGCACCCAGATAACCCACATGGCCTCTCTATCATAGAACAGAAACCAAGTCCTCTTCCCTAACAAAACAAGGTTCCAGGTTGGTAAATGCTTAATCCCTAACCCACCCCCCCATTTTTGGTTAAGTAAGTTCGCTCCATTTAACTTTGGATTGATGATGACTATCCACCCTCCCAGCCCATAGAAAATTCCTTAGATTAGTTTCTAGTTCCTTGAGGACAGAAGATGGGAGAATAAAGTGAGAGGCCCAATAAACCTGGAAAGAAGAAAGAACATAACTCACTAGTTAAAGTCTACCCGCATAAGAAAGGCTTTGATGGGTCCATTTATTGACTCTCACATCAATATTGTCCAATAAGGGTAAACACTCTCTCCTCGATAACCTGCCTATAATAAGGGGAACACTTAGATACTTTATAGGTCGCAAACCTTTCTTAAGGCCAGACAGTTGTTCCATCTAATTTGCCAAGTGATCCATGTCATGAGAAAGGAAAAACTAATTTTTGGACATATTCATATCCAATCCTGAAAGTTGAGAGAAAGAGTTTAGGCAATTGAGCAATACTTGAACAGAACTGATGTCAGCATGACAGAACAACAGTAGGTCATCTGCAAACAGGAGATGGGTGAGTTTAAGAGCTCTGCATCTCCAGTGGCATTTGAAGGAAGGATTTCTAACTATGCGATCATTCAAGCTCCTAGAAAAAATTCCATACAAATAATGAAGAGAAAAGAGGATAAAGGGTCTCCTTGTCTAAGCCCATATTTTCCCATGAAGAATTTGGAAGTTGATCCATTAATCAAAATGGCATACGAAAGGGAAGAAATGCACTCTTGGATCCAACCTATGAACCTAGGAGGAAGGCCTATAGCTTATAAGGACTTGATGAGGAAATCCCAATGGATGGAGTCATAGGCTTTTTGGAGGTTGATTTTAAAGGCACATCTTTTTTTACCATTAGAAAGGTGGTAGTTTTTGAAAATTTCTTAGGCTAGCAAGATGTTATCACCAATTCTCCTATCCTTAATGAATGCACTTTAGTTAGGACTAATAATGTGAGGAAGAATTTCTCTAAGCCTATTTGCGATAATCTTAGCAATCACTTTGTACAACATATTACAACAAGAGATAGGCCTATAATCTACCACTATGGAAGGTTAAGCTCTTTTAGGGATAAGAGTAACAAAGGTAAAGTTAAGCTCTTTAAGAAGTTTTTCATGCTAAAAAAATTCTTGGATAGCCTTAGTAACGTCCTCCCCAACAATGTGCCAAGTTTGTTGAAAGAAAAAACTATTGAAACCATCCAGGCCAAAAGCCTTATTCAGATTGAAACAGTTTAAAACCTCTCTAATCTCTTGAGCTGAAACATCAGCGATAAGGGAGTTACAAAGGCTTTCAAATAAGGCTTGAGGAAAAAGAGGATCCATAAAGTCCTTCGAAGGAGGAAGGGATTTCCGACTACTAATTGAATAATGAAAGAATTCAACAAATTGTTCTTGGATCTCTTCATGACCTACTATCCTTCTCCCATTACCCAATTCTAGAGAATTGATAGTGTTTAAGTTTCTGTTGGTTATTAAGGAGTTATGGAAAAACCTGGTGTTCCTATCCCCTTCCTTTAACCACTTAATTATGGATGCTTGTTTTAAGAATGACTCTTGATCATCTAAGGCACTAATTAGGGCGTGGATGGCTTCGGATTCTTGAGCAAGTAACTCATTCAACTTAGGAAAATGCCTCATTTTATCTTGAATGACATTGAGAGTTTCCTGACAACTCCTAACTTTCTCATTAACATCTCCCACTTGTCCTTAATTAAGACTTTGAGTGCTTTTTTAACCATCTTAAGTTTAGACACTATAGAAAGCATAGAAGAACCCCGAATCCGAGATGACCAAGCTTCCTCCACTAGTTGAAGAAAATTAGGCTGAGAGGAAAGGAAGTTAGAGAATCTAAAAGGAGATGCTCTTCTCTGAATGGGGTTACCAAATTTGACCTCTATTGGGGAGTGATCTGAAACGTTCGGATAATGAATGACATTATAAGCTTTGGAAAAATTAGAGCTCCAAGCAAAATTAATAAGGGTCCTATCTAGCTTCCTAGCCACAAAATTATGCCCACTTTGTTTGTTATGCCAAGTGAAATAAGGACCGCTTGAGCTAAGGTCATATAAAGCATTACCATCAACCCAATGTCTAAAGTCACTCATACTTTGGAGAGCTGAGTGACAAATAGGTTCTGCCTCGTGTGGGTAGAGGATGGCATTAAAGTCACCCATAATTATCCAAGGCGTGGAGGAGATGGGAGGATTAAGAGTTGACAAGTCATTCATGAGGTTCTTCCTGTGGTTTAGGTTGTTGGACTCATAGAAACAAGTCACTAGGAAAGGAAAGGAATTGTTCCTAGGAGACAACTCATCATGCACTAACTGATCAGTAGATCTCAGGATTTGACAATGATAATTATTTGGATCCCAAGCTAGCACTATTCTGGCATTAGAGGCACTGTCTATATTGCTATAAAAAGGCAACCTAGGGAGCAATGAGGAGCATGCATTATTCAAAGAGGAAGGGGACCTAATCCTCGATTCTAGTAAGCACTCAAAATGCACTAACAAGCTCTTAAGCCAAGCATGAACAACTAATTGCTTTTTAGGGTTATTAAGCCCCCCTAATATTCTAAAAGACTAAATCCATTTATTCCAACCTAAAGCAACACCTACTTTTGCTTTTTCCTAGGTTTCTGACCTTTTTTCAAAGTAAAGTCCCCCTCTGCTCTCTACAATTCCAGGACCGTCAGGAATCAATTCAGATATAGGAGAGAAAGAGTTTGTACCTATGTGACGTATGGCATTGACCTGTGGATCCTCAAGGTTTCCAGTTGGAGTTTCTTGGTCTAGCTTTGCCTTACCATGTGTATTTGGACTGCCAACAGCATTGGAGAACTATTCCATCAAATGATTCATTCCAAATATAAGTTCTATCAACAATGGGCCTAAGCCTTGCAATGGGAGTCAGATGCCTCCTTGTCTTAGGAGGGTTGGCTTATAGATGTTAACTCCGCGCCTTGCTGTTCTTGGTTAATTGTATTGTTTGTGCCTCTTTTCCTTTGCCCAATTCTTGGTAATCTACAGTCTTAAAAACCCTCCTTGTCGGTGCCCATTCCTTTTTGTGGGTGACCAGCTCAGGTTTCCATTCATATTCGATTCTAACTTCTTTAAATGTTCTTCACCCCCCCCCATTTCTCAGTATACGTTGCTAGTTGAAATGATGTAGGTCAATGATTTTTAAGGTCCATTTCAACACACATAATAACATACACTATCCATGCCATCTGAGCAGTTGGGGGATCCATTAGGAGTGGGTGCCAAACCGCACTCGCAATACGACCCAGTCCTTCGATGGTCCAGTACTCAACAAGAATATTAAAAAAATTTGCCCACACTAGAGCTTTTCGTACAATCTCCTGTTCTCCTCCATTTCTTTATAAATAAGGGTTTACCTTGGATATGCCAAGGTCCCTTTTCCAGAACCAACATTACTCCTACTTCAGATTCAAACTTAAACAGAAAGTTATCGAAACTTATAATCAAAATTTCTTTCAACCCAAACTTAGTCCAGGATTTATTCAAAGCACGTTGAACTACTGGAAAGGCTGGTCGCTTACCTATGAAGAAGCCAATAAATGCCAACTTGAAATTGGTAGCTCTTTGTTTCGCCAGCTTCGGAGGGGGTATAATAAAGATTTGATTTTTCTTTGTCTCCGGCGGGTAATAGGTTAGCGTTGTGTCTATCGAAGTGTCTGCCCCGTTTGCAACAACAACTTTCCACATTTTGGTTAACCCTTGTACAACTGGGTTTATCGCATCTGATTTCTGGGACACATCACTTGCTTCAGCTTCTAGGGTTTTTGTGAGGACCGATCTGATTTATAGGGGGTTTAGGGACAAGTTTGTGAGTCAAGGGTGGTGCTGGGAGATTTGAGTTGGAGTTTTAATTTTGAGGTCAGTTTGGGTTAAGGATTTCGGGAGGCTAGGGAACAATGGTTGCCAAAGGGGATCATGCCGATGATGAGGGAAAAGGGGGACAGGAGAGGCCACAGAGAAGAGTCACCCAACCGAAAAATTCTCAAGGTTCTGGAAGTAAGTCGCGTCTGTCTCTCACACTCAAGCTCTCACACACCTATCGCTATCTCTGTCGCCTTCTACATCGCTATCGCTATCTGGTTTTTAGGAAAGGGATAACTTATTACCAAAAATAAATCATGAATGGAATGAATGGAGAGTTTTATTTCCTCTAATTTACATTTCTTTTTCATTTTAAATTAATAAGGAAAGAAGAAAGCTAGTTGATTTTTGTATATTATCTAGATGATCTGACATGCAAAGACCCTGATTAGAAATTGTTTGATTGTCTTTTTTCAAAAAAGTGGTGAAACATAATCAATTTGAATTCGGGACAACTATTCAAAATCTTAGTGAAAGACTGAATTTGTTATCTCATGTTTGCTTTTCCT
>JANKYF010000225.1:61142885-61154798 GCA_029829435.1 Erythroxylum hondense
GGCAAATTTTCCTAGACCAAGAAAAATACCCATCAATTTCCAAAATTTTCTCCAATAATTTCAAAAATTCTAAATCCACAAATACACTCTCTAATTCAATTTTCAATACAAACTGCCCTCAAATTTCAATAACAATCACATTTACAAACAATTATACCAGAAATGTTAATGAATGCATGTACAGTCATCTTCATGTGCAAAAATTTTGCTATTCACGTATATGTGCATGTCATATTATGCATGAACATGGAATGCATTTTCTAATCTCTCATTAATCACTCATATTTACTATCTTAACCTCCCCGTAGGTAATGGAATGTTATAACTCTCCCCTCCTTAAAGAAATTTCATCCTTAAAATTCTTACCTATTTGCTCGAACAGGTGGGAATATTGTCTCCTCACATGCTCCTCTGTCTCCCATGTTGCTTCCTCAGTTGAGTGGTTCCTCCAAAGGATTTTTACCAATGGAATAACTCTATTTCTCAACTGCTTGATCTGCAATCCCACAATCTTGATCAGCTCCTCAACATAGCTTAAGTTACTAGCTACCTCAATCTCCTGAGCTGGTATCACATGTGTCGAATCTTATCAGTATCTTCGGAGCATATTCACATGAAACACATTATGCAATTGAGACATCTCATTGGGTAAAGCCAGCTTATAGGCTAAAGGTCCAATCCTCCTAATGATCTCATAAGGACCAATGTACTTAGGACTTAACTTGCCCTTTTTACCGAATCTCAAAACTCCCCTCCAGGATGACACTCTCAGGAATACTCTGTTTCCCATGCTGTGCTCCATATCCCGTCGGTGCTGATCCATATAACTCTTCTGCTTATCCTGAGCTGCTTTGATTCGGCTTCAGATCAATTTCATCTTATCCACTGTATCTTGTATCAACTTTGAGCCTTTAACTATTCTCAAGCCCTCTTCATCCCAATGTAATGGCGACCAACATTTTCTGTCATATAATGCCTCATATGGTGCCATTTCAATAATACTGTGATAATGATTGCTGTATGCAAATTCTATCAGCTCTATGTACTGATCCCAAGATCCTTGAAACTCCAATACACAAGCTCTGAGCATATCCTCAACAGTCTTTATTGTCCTCTCACTCTGTCCGTCTGTTTGAGGATGAAATGCAGTACTGAAGTTCAACTTATTACCTATAATAGATTGTAAGCTCTTCCAAAACCTAGAAGCAAATCTGGGATCCTTGTCTGATACTATGGACACTGGAACCCCATGCAGTCTCACCACCTTGTTCACATATCTCTGGGCCAACTGATCAAGTGAGTTATTCTCTCTCACTGGTAAGAAGTGCGCCGACTTGGTCAATTGGTCCACTATGACCCATATCGCATCATACTGCCTCGGAGTATTAGGCAATCTCACGATGAAGTCTACAGTAATCCGTTCCCATTTCTACTCTGGAATAGGCAACAAATGTAGCCTCCCTACCGGAGCCTGGTGCTCAACTTTCACCTATTGACACATCATACATCTAGATACATACTCTACCACTTGCTTCTTCATTCCAGGTCACTAGAAATGCTGCTTCAATGTGTTATACATCTTGGTAGTACCAGGATGCATAGCATCGGTGGCCATATGAGCTTCCTTAAGTATCTTCCTCTTCAGATCATCCACATTAGGCACACACAGCCTCTATCTCAACCATAATGTCTCATCCCTTAACTCAAACTCGGAATCCAGACTCATCTTTACTTTCTCTATAAGCTTCACCATATCAGGGTCTTCTCTCTGCACTCTTCTGATCCTATCATGTAACATCAGCCTAAGTTTCAATATAGCAATCAAGGCCCTATCTTGCTCTAAATTTAACTCCACATTCAGAGCTCTCAAGTGAATGAAACTAGGTAACCTCGATAACTGAATCTGAGCTGCACTGATATTAGACTTCCTGCTCAAAGCATCTGTCACTACATTAGCTTTCCCCGAGTGGTACTCAATAGTGCAGTCATAATCCTTCAATAACTCAATCCATCTCCTCTACCTCAGGTTCAACTCGCTCTGACACAGTAGATATCTCAAACTCTTATGATCTGTGTATATCTAGAAAGTCTCTCCATATAAATAATATCTCCAAATCTTTAGAGCAAAGACAACTATAGCTAGCTCTAAATCATGTACTGGATAATTGTTCTCGTGAGACCTTAATTGTCTCGATGCATAGGCGATCACCTTGCCATGCTGCATCAACACACATCCTAATCCATGATATGAAGCATCACTGTATACCACATATCCTCTGGTCCCCGATGGAATAGTCAACATCGGTGCAGTAGTCAACCGATGTTTCAGCTCCTCAAAGCCTTTATGACACTCCTCACTCCATCTAAACACTACATTCTTCCTCAGAAGTTTAGTCAGAGGGGCTAAGATCAGAGAAAACACCTCAATAAACCTCTGATAATATCTAGCCAATCCTAGGAAGCTTCGGGTCTATGACATATTTCTCAGAGTTTCCCAATTCATCACTGTCTCAATCTTCTTCAGATCTACTTGCATGTCATCCCCAGTCACTATATCTCCCAGAAACACAACCTGATCCAGCCAAAATTCACACTTACCGAATTTGGCATACAACTACTTCTCTCTCATGATTTGTAAAATGACTCTCAGATGCTCAGCATGCTCCTTTCTGCTCTTTGAATACACCAAGATATCATCAATGAATACAATCACAAATTGATCCAGGTAGGGCTGAAACACCTTATTCATCAGGGTCATAAAAGTTGTTGGGGCATTAGTCAGCCCAAACGGCATCACTAGGAACTCATAGTGCCCATACCTGCTCCTGAATGCACTCTTAGGTACATTAGCCTCTGCTATCTTCAACTGATAATACCCTGATCTCATATCTAACTTAGTAAGTACTTGAGCTTCCTGCAACTGATTAAGCAAATCATCAATTCTAGGCAACGGATACTTGTTCTTCACTATTACCCGATTCAGTTGCCTATAATCGATGCATAACCTCAAAGTCCCATCTTTCTTCTTCACAAACAGCACTGGAGCTCCCCAAGGTGAAACACTGGGTCTAATAAAACCCTTTTCCAGCAACTCCTGAAGCTGAGCCTTCAACTTCTTTAGTTCCACAGGTGCCATCCTATATGGAGGAATAGATACAGGAGCATCACTTGGAACTAGATCAATCTTGAACTCCATTTCCTAATCTGGTGGTAAACTAGGTAGCTCATCGGGAAACACTTTTAGGAATTCCTTAACTACGGGATATCCTATACACTCTACTCTGCTCTAGTATCAATGAAGTGGGCCAGATAAGACTCACATCCTTCGTACATTAATCTCAGTGCACTCATAAACGATATCATCCTGGCTGGCACTGCCTGACTAACTCCTCTAAAAATTGCCCTTGGCTGACTAGGAGATTTCAGTACTACCTCCTTGGTGTAGCAATTCATGATGGTCCTATGGGTAGTGAGCCAATCCATGCCTAGGAGAACCTCTATCTCTCTCAACTGTAATATAATCAAGTCTGCCTCCATCTCTGCTTGATCGATCCTAATCAAGCACCCCTTGCAAACCTCTCCTATGATAGTAGTACTACCTAGAGGTGTACTCACCTCTGCATACTATAGCAACTCCTCAACACAATGCAGTCTACATGCCAAATGTGGTGTGATAAAGGAGTGTGTGGATCCTGGATTTAGCAGTGCGAATGCCTCAAGATCATAAATGAGAAGCACACCTGCCACTACATCTGGTGAGTCTTGAGCCTCCTGCTTAGTCATAGCATTGACTATGGCCTGGGACTGCGGTCGGTTTCCCCACCCTTCAGTCATCATGGAAGAACTCCTAGCTCTCCCTCCAGCTCTACCTCGGCTTCTTTGTCCAGATCCATCACCTCTGCTCTGGTGGACTGTAGTATTACTCCTAGATCACCCACTGACAGCAGACTGAGCTCTCAAAGTAGCAGGGCAATCTCTGATCTGGTGGTCTATGGAGCCGCATTTGAGGCAGGCTCTAGTCAGCCTCCAACACTCACCACCATGCCTCCTCTCATAATGCTCTCAAACTGGAAACTAATTCTGTCTTGCATCTCTTCCACTATCAGTCTGTGAAAAACTACCCCTTTGTCCAGATCCTGACTACCTAAATCCACCTAATGATCTAAAGGCTTTGTTCTGGCACTTACTGAAGCTCCTTCCAGAACTGGTCTGACTCTCACTAGACCTTTTCATACTGGATCCTTGCCCAATCTCTACTTGTCTCTCTCTTATTAGCTGTTCAATTCTGATTGAAACAGCTCTCAACTCAGTGAAAATACCGAGATCTGAAAGCGCCAACCTTGTTTTGATCTCCATATTAAATCCATTTTCAAACCTCCCACACTTGTCTTCTTCTGTAGGGATCAGAGCAGTAGCATAACCATCAACTCATTAAACCGGATCTCATATTCAGCCACTGACTTCCTACCTTGCTTCAATTCCAAGAACTCCTACATCTTCATGTCCAAATAGATCTTGGGATTGTAATTATCTTTGAAGACCCTTAGAAAGTCTTCCCACTTCAATTGGCAAGGCCTGGTGGTACTGCCTGGAACAGTCTTCCACCATTAGTAAGCTGGGCCTTGCAATAAAGACACTACATAATCGAACCTCTCATCAGGCTCGTAGTCTATCTGATCAAATACCCTTTTTGTCCTCTCTAACCATCCCTCAGCCTTAGCAGGGTTTGTGTTTCCATAGAAGTCTACAACTCCCTGCTTTCGTAGCCTATCATACCTCCTCTCCCTTCTTTCAAAAACTTTATGAGGCATCTCGTCAGATCGAGGCACCGAGGACTCCCCACTAGTCCTACCGATCGTTGATCAGCTGGTTGATCAATCTGATCACCTAGAGCGAATGACCTATAACAAACAATAACTTCAATCATTATCTGTATTTCTCACAATATTTCATGCTTAATATTCCTATATGTCCCAACAGATGCCAAATCATGCTTTAATACCACCTAAATGTATTGCCCCCATATCACAAGGTACACACTGGGATGCCCGGAGGTCATTCCGGTATATAACCTATGATAAGGGTGAGCTATGTTCTATCACTACATTCACTTCATATGGCATTGTATCATAATTCACTTACAAAGCATCAATAGAAAATCACAATAATTGAAAACTAACTTTTTCCTCATTTCATTGCATAAAATCCGAAAGTCTACATTGTATCTTTCAACACTTACTACATGTACATCGTCATCGCCTAGTATAAAAGTGCTACATGAAAGAGGAAACTATTCAAAGTCTATCTAGTTTGTCCAATAATCCCAGCAGATCGACCTTTCAGCCATGACTTCTCTTTCCAAATTACTATCTACATTATTGGTAGAGCCTCTCAATAGCTAGAGTCATCTCTTGGTCTTGAAAAGATAATGTTGCAATTTTGGTGAGTTTTGAGAACTCAATGAGGTAACCATCATCGATGGTTCACTCAGTTAATACATCACAACAATTCACAAAACATATAATCACATAGTGCACTTTACATAAATTTCACATTTTCACTTAAGCATAGGCATTTCTTTTTAACAAATATACTTAACAATGTGCATATGAGGTACTCATGAAACACTTTCCAATTATTACATTGTTGTGATCGAGTGCCTGAAATGTCCCGTATCCATTTTAGATACCGGGCTCATTAATAACTGTCTCTTATCTACTTGGGAGATACAGGGCTCATTTTACATAGTGAGCCTTAGGCTCTTAATCACTTTTAAGCTCGAAGCTTATTTTCACTCGTTGCGTTTTAAGCTTTGATCGGTGGCTACTCTGGTCACAACTGTCATTACCTGATTATACATTCATGTATAGATTGCATGTACCACAATCACTCACATTATAGAGCACTTAGGTCTTCACATTCATATTCAAGTAGTACTTCAATATCTCAATCCACAGTCACATTCATCGAACCTTCTGTCCGGAATCCACAATCAAACACATTCAATTATCATTCAAAACATAATTTAAGCAAACAAGTAATTAAATGAGACCATCTAGGTTACTCACAAGTTGCTCCCGAAGCTAATGCCTGGAAGATCCGGCAACGTCTGGAGGTTGACGTTCCAGTTGCTTCTCTATCACAAATAATATACACAATGTCACAATTTACACAATCTTAAGTATTCAATAATGCACATGTATGCGTGTTCATGATAATATCGAGTATTTATCCAACAATTTCATCACAAAATCAATTTCATATCAAAACTCATCTAAGTATAATTTATACTAAGGTTTATGCCTCACTAAAACCATTAAAATCACAATTCATTTCCCATTGGCTTACTTTCAGATTTTTTCCCACGACACTCTTTCGGGTCTAAGGTTCACGTTAAATCAGAGTGTGTAATTGATGTAATTTGGTCACACTCTCTTCTAGAAAAGTGTTCATCTATGTCTTATGTTTCCATTGACATCAAAATCACTCAATTTAGTTCAGTAATGTGAAAGTTATACTCGAAATATTTTCGGACTGCTTTTATTCAGAGACAACACCCTATACTCAATTTCCACCTAGAAATTGAAACTCTTAAAGTTCGATTTAGAACTTGATGTCTTCATATAATTTGTACTGCTATGTCTCTAGGTTACTCTAGATGAAGAATTAGTCAATTTGGATAATTATGGAAAAAGATATGCCCCAAATACTGAAACATGTTCAGTGTAGAGAAAAGTTTGCCGCGACGAACTCCTCCAGAGATGAATTCTCGCATAAAATTCACAAGTTCGTCGTGGCAAAACCTAGAGATGGCTGCAGCGAACTTTACCCGAAAGAAATCCTTACTTAATCCTTTAAGTGGGTATCATCAAATTCATCTCATTTTGTCCACCTATTTATTTTCAACAATTCACCAATTTATATCTTACATAATTGATACTTTGATCTCCATTGATCCTAGACGATATTTTTCTTTTTATCTTTGAATTCATTACTCATTGTAACATCATCAAAAACATCAATTACACTAATATCTTCTTATACCGGACCTTAACTCTTATCACAATAATTAAATAATCATTCTAACTTCCTAGTTCAACCTTTCAATTCTACTTTGCTTGTACACCTTAAATCTTGTCATTTTCACCTATGTCTCTATTTCTTCTTAGTCAATTCATGAAAATATTTTCACATCTATATTAATCCAAGTACATATCCACAACAAAATTCCGACTTCACTAACATAATCACAAATACTGAATCTATATCTAACATATCGAACTAAGTAATACTTCTTATTTCTAAATATCCACAAACTTTTCATTTTCTCACATTCTGACATATCATTATTCTTCTCATAATTCTATTAGCCTGAACTCTTAACAATCGTCCTTGCAATTGACACTTATTCTAAAAAATGCTCATATAAAACCTCAATTCTGGACTCTGATACCACAGCTGTTGAACCTCGATTCTGGAGCGCAACATTCGGACGTCATAAAAATGTGTGCTTGTGCTTGTTACCATGCATGGTTATTCCAATTAACCCTCGTTATTCATCCTCAGCTCATCTTCATTCTCAGATACCATCAGTGTCAGGCCCTATTTCCAAATTATTCTTATACTGAAGCAAATATTATGTGCTCAACTTCCATCTAGAAATTGAAAGTCTTAAGGATTGAATTAGAATTCTATCCCTTCAAATCACTTGTAGCTATATGTCTCTAGTTTATTCGGGAATAAGAATCATCTCATTTGGAGATCGGATGATGCAGTTATGGCTGAAAGAATCAAACCAGGTTTTGTCCTTAATCATATTGAACCTGTTTCGGGACAATTGGCATAACTTTCTCTATAGATGTCGAATTAAGGTTATCTTAAGACAGTTTCAAAGAGGAATTCGAGACCTAAAACTTTTTTGAAGTCATCAAACAAGATTTTGTCATCTAAAGGGTAAGAACTAGACCAGACGATGTAAGATGAGCAGTGCATAAGAAGGAAAGTTTTAGTATAAGACCTATTTTGGAACAATTAGCATAACTTTCTCTAAAGATATTGGATCGAGGTCATTCTTAGATGGGTTGAAAGAAGACTTCAATATATACAACTTTTATGAAGACCTTGAAGATAGATTTTGTCATCTAGAGGGTCACAAGTGGACCAGAAGATGTAAGATGAACAGTACTAAGAAGAAGTTTCAGTCTAAGACCTATTTTGGAACAATTAGCATAACTTTTTCTACAGATATCGGATCAAGGTAATTATTATATGGTTTGAAAGAGGTCTTCAATATTTACAACTTTCATGAAGACCATGAAGATAGATTCTATCATCTAGAGGTTCAAAAGTGGACTAGAAGATGTAAGATGAACAGTACCCAGAAGAAGTTTCATTCTACATTGCATAAGAAGAAGTTTCAAAATGTCAACCTAAGAAGATTCAGTCTACACTCCTGAGCATATCCACTTATAAAGATTATAACTTTCAACTCTGATGTCCAAAAACTTCATACTATATACTGTTGGAAAGCTAGAAAGATAAGCTGCAACTTCCTAGAAGACAACTCTGTCTAATTTAGTGTAGATTAATATAGTTATTTTTCTTAAATCAGAACACGAAATTTACCACTATGGAAGACTTAAATTTACGCTATGCAACTTGGAATGTCCTGAGCATAACTATTCAACTATCAAATTGACTTCATTAAACTCTCAAACATCAACTCATTTGACTCATCACATTCAACTACATCCGATCAATCATAATTCCTATCTTTCTTTTCCATAACAACTCACTTATGTGTGTGTGTGTGTGTGTGTCAACAATTCATGTTCCAAAATCGTTAACTGAAGTTGATAACTTCTTCATGTATATCTAATTTCAACTCACATCATCCACATACAATTCATATTTCATTTACAACAATAATAAGAATTTACAAAGCTTTAATGGCATTCCAAGCCACATTACATCATCGATATCAAAATCCAAAATACAAAAAGATATCAAACCCAATAATTTTTGAAATGCTTCTAAGGTCTTGCTTTTACAAAAACTAACTTAATTTACAAAAACATTGCAAAAGTAGTATGATTCCTCCACTCTTGGTTACTTGATCTTATATTCTTCACTTGAAGATGAGATGAAAAGGGGGCGAGCTTGAAAGCTCATTGATAACAAGTTTCTAACAAAGAATAAGCAAAATCGTTGAAATGTTAATTTGTCTTATAAAAGTCATAATGAATTCATAAAAAACTTTGTTCTCAAATTCTCTGTCAAATTCACAATTTTAACTCAAACTCATAGTTAAAATATCATCACACCAACATAGCAAATACATTTAACGATCACCGCAGAATACTCAAATTATGCAACAAACTTGACAATTCAAAGATGCAATGCACAAACAAATGGCTCGAGAGTTCTGTGGAACGAAACGGAGAAACCGAAGTTTACACTATGAACAAAACGAGTTCGAATTCTCAGGATCTCGCGGTCTCAAGCGGGCAGCCGGGAGAAGGCTATAGGTCAACATGCACGTGACTAACAAAACGGGTTCCTCTCTTGCCCAAACAAAAGCACATATTCATTCATGCTTAAATCATCTCATCATATGCTCATGCTTTCATGTTCTTTTCATTTATAGAAAATGCCATGACATTTTTCAAGGCATAACATAAAAGGTTTCAAAGCATTTCCTTCTTCATCTCGAAAATCATCAACAAAATTCGTATACCAAACATGTAACAATTTCTCAAATCACTCAAAAGCATTAAAAGCAACATTTATGAAGTAACTGAAATTATTTTATTTTCTTGATTTGAAAAAGCATTAGTGGCTCATAACTCTATTATAAACATGTAACCCACCTTGTTTTCCTTGCTTAAAGACTTACTTAAAATGCCTCTTCCCTTGCTCCTCTTGCCTTTCTTGATCCCCTTATACACTAACAAAAATCTCATTCAATAGGGCTTTTAATTGAAAATAACATAAAGCACAATCACTAAAATTGGTGCCAGAATACATAAACCCATGCATTTTCTAAACTCCATGAACTAAAATCCTTCCAAAAATCTAAAAGGTTCAAAACGATCTTACCTTGATTCTTCACTAAATGAAGAGATCTTTGGCTCAAATGGAAGCTCTTCTCTTCCTTTACCTTTTTCTCTACTTGAACCACCTTAAAATCTCTCTCAAAAGCTAAGAAATGTAGAAACCCTAGCTCAACTCTCTTCTTTTCTCTCAACCTCCAAAATTCTCTTCTCTTTCTTTCTTATTTTCTCTTCTTCTCTCCCAATTCACGCTTTTCTTCTACTTAAAAGAACAAGACAGTATTTCTTCTTCCATTTCTACCCTTAATGAGTCCAAAAAGTCCATTTTACCCTTCCTTATAGGTTTATGTTCTTTTAACCTTAAGTATCTTGCCAAAACTACCCTTGAACATTCTTATAACCTTTACACTTTAATTCCACTTACCCAATCAATAAGTCCTACTAACTTTGACAAAATCAAATAATTACAAAGTGATTAATTTATCAAAACCTCAAAATTAGTTAAATCATGCTTATTAATCAAAAAAAATTTGGGGCCAACAATTAAAGTGTCAATATGCATGAAATGATGAATATGAAATAATTTTCCATCCATCAACAAGCTCCTAACCCGCAACTTAGTTCTCACTTTTTCAATCATGGCATGTGCAATAGTTTTCCAAAGTTATGGTTGAGAGCTTGGTATCGAAGTTCTAAACTATTAAGCACTAAGTTGATATACTTGTCAATTTTTCACTTGTATTCAATAGTGGCATATAAATAAGCCTACCATTTAAAAACCTAAACACATATCAATTATACATAATTAAATGATAAATGATAAACAATTTTAAAAAATTCATCTCATGATCTGACTGCATAAAGTTTGGTTATTGCTAATGTGTGTGGTCACTATCATATAACCCTTCTTTTGATTGTCATCCATTCATGTATTTGATACAAAAATAATTCACTCGTGATGACTCGACAATATCTTTAATATTAATTTTTTTATATTCGTAAATCTTAAAGATATCTTTCCTAATAGCATTACGAGTTAGGATCTTGAAGTTCGGTTGGGATCTAATGTTACAAACATCTTGGGCTTTGTAAAGTGCTATGACAATGAAGTAGTTAGTTGTGAATCTGATCAAAAATTTACATAAAAGGCCATTGTTTTCATATGAAATTACCAATAACATCTACATAATAATCTTTGTTTTCATATGAAATTACCAATAATATCTACATAATCATCAAACCTTTTTATATTGAAATATATTTCCTAATATCACTAGTAGTGGATATCATTATTCTCTGTAGCCTTAGCAACTATTTATGTCTACTTCTATTCACTATATTACAAACATATGAAGAAAAGATGTCAAGCTTCTTCCAAACTATTTCAATTCTCATCAACAAATAGCATACTCAAACTACATTCAAAATGAACAACATATATAAGACATTTGAGCCCTAATAAGTCTCATCTGATATAAAAACCATCACTAAAACCCTAAAA
The DNA here is from genome assembly GCA_029829435.1 of Erythroxylum hondense. NCBI lineage: Eukaryota > Viridiplantae > Streptophyta > Magnoliopsida > Malpighiales > Erythroxylaceae > Erythroxylum > Erythroxylum hondense. The sequence goes on from JANKYF010000225.1 coordinate 61,154,439, forward strand.
GAATCAACTTTTGTATGCAAAGTGAAGATTTAAACTAACCATTAAAGCGAGAGCGATTGGGGGTAGCAAAAAAGTGAGCGATGAAGAAAAGTAGCAAGCAACATTGACAAAGCGAGTTAGGGGTGGGTCTATGAGAACAACCACACGATAGAGGACAAAAAATATAAAGGGTAAGAGAGAACGAAGTCACAAATCTATATTATTCATTATCACTAAGTAATTGAGCAATAAAACAATGATGTTTTATTACATAAACAAATGAGGTCGTTTCATTTATGGAGATGTTTAGGCATTATATAAAGCTCAGGTATTGAAATAAAAGACTAAGTGTATATATATATATATATATATATATATATA
>JANKYF010000225.1:61226725-61237592 GCA_029829435.1 Erythroxylum hondense
AAGTATAAATGATTAACACCTAATGGTTTCATTAACCCTGAGTTTGTTGAGGGAGTTGAAGCTTTTATTCATTATGCATATTCTTAACCTGCATATATGGATGGCCTAAAGATCAGATGTCTATGTAAAAAGTGCAAACATATTCGTTTCCATTCTATTGATGAAGTGAGTGGCCATTTATTGAGAAAAGAGTTTGTTCCAAATTATTTTGAGTGGACACGACATGATGAGCCATTGATTTGTAGCATGTCAAGAAGTAATGAAGTAAACTCATTAGTAAATGTAGATGAGTTTGAAGAGGGGTTGAATTTAGAATAAATAATGTGGTGCAACTGAAAATCCTTACACTCAAATAGATTATGATGTAGTCAGTTATACCTTTCAAGAAAATATATAAAATCTTGAAGAATGACGAAACCCACACGCATAACAATTTTTTTGACTTATTACACTCAGTTGATAAAGAATTATGGCCAAATTGTGATACAATGACTCAATTGTCTTCAATTGCTTGAATATTGAACATAAAGTTAAAGGGTGTATTTCTGATCATAGTTTTGATAAAATTCTTGGGTGGTATAATGAATCATTGCCTTCTGATCATACAATGGTTGATAGTTTTTACAATATGGAGAAACTTATTACGAGTCTTAGTTTAACTGTTGAAAAAATTGATTATTGTACATTGGAGAGATGATGTGGAATTACAAGAGTATAAATTTTGTGGTCAATCTAGATTCAAGCCTAGAAAATGTTCTATGAAACATAAATTAGTGCCTTGGAAGCGGATTTATTATTGCATATTGATTATTGCAAATTGAGATTTATGTTTTATTGGGGAGATGAAACCAAAAGAAGGGACTTTGGAGTTAGAGTGTTGAGAGCACGTGAATGCTATGCTCAAGTCGTGGATCACGAACACACTTGAAGAGAAGATTCAGATGAGCATTTCTTATGCAGTGACGATGCAAGAGCTTTGGGATGATTTAAAGGAGCGATATTCTGTTGGGAATGAACCACGTATCCTTCAATTGAAGGGTGAGATCGTGAAGCTTCAACAACACAAGATGAGTGTAGCCGAATACTTTATGATCCTCAAGTCCAAGTGGGATGAACTTGGGAGTTATTCGAAGACCCAAATTTGCACATGTGGTTTAGCGCAAGAGCAATAGAGGGAAAAGGAGATTGAGAAACATCACCAATTTTTATTCGATCTAAAAAACGTTGTTTTTGATGATGTGAGGAATGAAATTTTAAACATGGAGCCTTTTGCCTACATTGAACAAGGCTTACTCGATGGTGGTCAAGCGCGCAAGGTAAAGTGACATAGCTCATAGTCATGACGAAAGGGTAGAGGTTGTAGCCCTTGCTACACAAATTATTTCGATGTCGATGCTACCGCCCATTCTATTGTGGAGTATTGACACAAGTGGTTTCATAAATTATACCCTTTTTAGTGTAAAAAATTTGCATAGGAGCCAAACAAAATTTCTCTCCATTATCGCTCCTAATCCGCTTCACACATTTATTAAATTGTGTTTCAGCCATCTCACATAAATCTACTAAATACTTGCTAGCTTCACTTTTCTCAATAAGCAAATGCACCTAAATACACCAACTATAATCATCAACAATAGTTAAGAAATAGTGAGCACCACAACTAGTATATTTTCTATAAGCATCCCACAAGTTACAATGTATAAGATCAAAAATATATGCAGCACGATTATTACTAGAAGGAAAACAAAACACGAGTGGTATGTTGTTTCGTGATAGCCAATCTGCCATTCATATTGCAACCAACCCAGTCTTTCATAAGTGAACCGAGCACATAAAGATCGATTATCATTTTGTTCGCGAACACGTTGAGACAAAAGTTGTTGAGATCCGTCATCCCTGCACCGATTTGCAACCTGTGGACTTATTCACCAAGGCTCTTGGACCTCAATTTCGTACTTTTCTTGGCAATTTGGACGTCCATTATCTTCATGCGTCACCTTGGGAGGAAGTATTGTAATTTCATTATTTTTATTTATTTATTAGGCCCGATTGTAATTATTGATTAGTTACAGGTTAGGATTGCTATTTCCTCTGCAAAAGCCTACAATTTGGAAGGGATTTTCAGCTTTCAATGTAGTAGTTACAATGGAAACTACTTCTTCAACCCTTCGTTGTGCCTTCATATTCTTCACAGCTCTGTTTCTTTTATTCTTTTCATGGCACCCTCTAAACAACTCAGACATCTTCTATACCTCTTCCAAGAACCGTATTCGTACCAAGTTCAGTTCAGTTTTAGAGCATGGATTCCACAAACCTAAAAACCACTTGAAAGACAACCCAAGCCACCCGCTAGACCCTCTTACCGTACAAGAAATCAACAAGGTTCGGACGGTTCTCTCATCATACGAGCCGTTTTTGTCTAACTTCCCAGCTCTTCACTCAGTATCTCTTGATGAACCAGACAAGGACAAGGTTCTTAGCTGGAGAAAAGGTCATCCACTTCTTCCGAGGAAAGCTTTTGTGATTGCATTATTGAATGGTCAATCCCACGTCCTCTCCGTGGACTTGGATTTGGGCCGAGTCGCTAATCACATCATTAACCCAACTTCAGGCTACCCAATGGTGTCCATGACCGATCTTTCCACGGCGGTAAGGGTGGCACTCTCTCATCAACAGCTGAACATATCCGCCGCCCGAAGGGGACTCTCGTTATCGGAGCTGACGTGTGTCACGCCGTCTCCGGGATGGTATGGGCCCGGTGAAGAGGTTAGGAGAATCATTAAGGTCCAATGCTTCTTGAGCCAAGGTACAACGAATTACTACATGAGACCAGTGGAAGGGCTAACCTTAACAGTGGATATTGACAAAAAGGAGGTCGTGAAGTTTACTGACACAGGCTTCGGAATTCCGGTTCCGAGAGCTACTTACACTGAGTATCGTTACGAGGCTCAAGACAAGCAACCAGAAATGGAGCCCATCAATCCAATATCGTTGGAGCAACCGAAAGGTCCAAGCTTTACTGTTGAAGATGGACATATAGTGAAATGGGCAAACTGGGTGTTGCATTTAAAGCCCGACCAACGAGCAGGCATGGTGATATCACGTGCTACTGTAAGGGACTCGGAGACTGGTGAGCTTAGGAGTGTGTTGTATAAAGGGTTCGCTTCGGAATTGTTCGTACCATACATGGACCCTGACGAAAACTGGTACTTTAAGACATATATGGATGCTGGTGAATATGGTTTGGGGATAACAGCAATGCCACTGGTGCCTCTAAATGATTGTCCACGAAACTCGTATTATATGGATGGGACATTTGTGTCGTCGGAGGGAAAGTCTTTTCTGCAGCCAAACATGATTTGTTTGTTCGAACGGTACGGTGGTGATGCTAGTTGGCGTCACTCTGAGATCCCTGTCATTGGTTTTAAGGTAGGCGACTTCTTGATGACTCCTTATGGACCATCTACAATCTGCTGTATAGAAAATGATTTCCTTTTGTGTGCTCTTTCGGGAAATTTGGTGTTTGCTTCATATGCTTTCTGCATATGTAGCTAATTGGTCTCCCACATCTACTTAGCATGTGAGACTTGAGTTCTGCTACCTATTATTAGCTTTTGTCTGCTTCCATTCTTAAATTGGGGCCTCGTACACCTGTGCTTTTGTTGTATTTACCTAAAACCATACGCTAATAAAGTTCAGTTTGAAACAGATTAGAGAAGCAAGAGCAAAGGTTACACTTGTGGCTCGAATGGCTGCATCAGTGGGGAATTACGACTACATCTTTGATTGGGAATTCCAAACGGATGGCTTAATCCGCATTAAGGTAAATTTCATATAGAGTATCTGCAATTTATCTACCAAAGGACTGACACAAACCTCATTATTAGATACTTGTACCGAAGATGTCTATGTTCTAAGCCATTGTGATGCAGGTATCACTTTCGGGGATGTTGATGGTCAAAGGGACACCCCACGAACATGTGTACCAAATACCTTACACAGAAAAAACAACAGGCCCTTTAGTTTCGGAAAATGTTATTGGTGTTGTTCATGATCATTTCACCACCTTCCATCTTGACATGGACATTGATGAACCCAACAATACGTTTGTTAAGGTGAATCTTGTCAAGGAAGAGACTTTTCCCGGGGAATCACCCAGAAAAAGCTTGTTAAGAGCCAAGAGTCATGTAGCCAAAACAGAGGATGATGCACGAATTAAGCTTAAGCTCTATGATCCTTCAGAATTTCATGTGATTAACCCTTCAAAACGGTCTAGGCTGGGAAATCCAACAGGGTACAAGGTTGTCCCTTCAGGGACTGCGGCTAGCTTGCTTGATCACCTTGATCCTCCACAGACAAGAGCTGCTTTCACAAACAATCAGGTACTTCCAGCAAAAAACATTCCAGTTTTTAATAAAATTTGTTGCTATACGTAGTAATGAATTTTATCTTTTAGATATGGGTGACCCGATATAACAGGACTGAACAGTGGGCTGGTGGACTTCTTGCATATCAAAGTAAGGGAGACGACACACTAGCTGTTTGGTCACGAAGGTAATAGAAGTACCTATAAATTTATACAACATACGTATTCAAATGCCATTAAGCAACAGAATGGTCAGTAACTTTGCCTATTATTTACAGGAACCGTGACATTGAGAATAAGGATATTGTGGTTTGGTACACGCTAGGGTTCCATCACATTCCATGTCAGGAAGATTTCCCTGTAATGCCAATGGTGTCATCAAGCTTTGACCTAAAGCCCGTCAATTTCTTTGAAAGAAATCCAATTCTTAGAGCTCCACCCATGTTCGAAAAAGACCTACCGGTTTGCCAGCCATCAGCCTCCTTTTAGTCTCGTATTTACACCTTATCTACCGAGTCTCGTGTCATAGTATCTTAGAACCTTTTGTGAAGTCTAAACTGGTAATTCCAACAAGACTTGGTCATGTTGCACATCGGGGTTTAAAGAAATGAAGTTGGACTGTGCTCAACTGGGATGGGGTTTTCTCTTCACCTTTCAAAACACATGAATGAAGCCTTGCCCAAGTTGCAATTCATAAAGTTAAGGTGCTGCTATACTCGTCTGTGTGAGGCCATTATATTATCTCCAAGCCCCTGATTAGAACAAAAAGCATTCAGGAAAAAGTTTCAGTTGTGGCATTTCAAAACACCAAGTGTTCCGTTCATTAACTTCTTTTCGTTAATTATTACATGATTACGTATGTTCAGCATGGCATTTTTGTCGTGTTCAATTTTTATTTTCAATTTACAATTACGTCTCCGTTCCTACCAGGCTCGAAGTAGGGACATTTATAGGGTAGTTTAGGGGAGACTGCTTTCTTTTTGTTTTTACCCTTTTTAATATTTGGATATGTACAAGATCAATGAGGCCTGAGTAAAATATTATGCAGCCTGACTGGTTGGTTTTGTCTCCATGTTATCATTTAAAAGACGGAGAGTATTGATAGTACCATTACAAGTTTCTTCAGTCCAACCCCAGCGCAGGGTCAGATATTGCCGGGATTGTCGGAATCCACCACACTGCCCTATCCAAGTCAATCTAAACTAAAGAAATGCACGTCTGTGGCTGTTGTCGCCCTCAGTGATGATCCACTACGTACATAGCGACAACGACCTTGGATTCCATTTAGGCTTTTTAACTTGGATGCACCAATAAATATCTAGTCACTTTGTTAAAATCGAGTCTTGTACATAATATACTTTAAAATGCATACAAACACACTATGACAGTAAATTACACAAATGTTCAGCAGTGATGCAACATTATAAGAAATTGAGATTGTTTGCAGATTTGTTTTCAGGACAGAAACAAGAAAATCAAGTAACTCCTGTAAGGATACAAAACCAAAAAAGAAAAAGAAGAAAGGAATAGACCCATTTTGGAGATGGTAAGGGAAACAGATCAGTGATGATCAAAGATCTGTTGTTTTTATATAAAATATTCACTTTCCATTAAGAAACCTTAAAGGAACGAAACTTTGTGCAAGTAAATTTCACAATAAATCGGAAAATGAGTTCAATCTGCTGATGCTACTACTAGAGATTCGTGCTTGGATTTCTTCAGTCTTTACACCTTAAGCTCTTCAAAGTTCAAACATCCAAACAAAAGGCGACAACTAGAGTGGAACCGTGACATCCTTTCGCCGAACGAATTATCTGTTATTGTTGTTCTGTTTTTACCCTAAAAACATAGATAAATAAATGCTCATTGATAAGTTTCAACGTAAGTTTAACAAGCGATCACTAAAGTTAGGAACTTTAAGTTGATCACTTCAATATCTACTTGTCGTCATATCTTTTTCTTGACATTTCCGCTCTCACATACTTTCTTTCTCTTCTCCCCTATCCTCCTTTATCTTTTTCTTCCATCTCACTCACAATCTAACCAGCTCTCAAACCCAAAAGCAGCAATGGAGTCAAGAAACTTCCTCCGATTCCTCCTTGTTTTTATCACCGCAGCACTTGTCTTATTAATCACATGGCTTCATCTTCCTTATGGCCCTCCACCAGATGACTCCGACCTCCTTGACTGCACCACCAATTCTCCTTGGTGCACCACCAAGAACCGGTTTCAGTACCCCAAGAGACCACGCACCACACCCGCTCAGAGTTTCCTCAAGAAACCTAAGAAACCAGCACACCGCAGCCATGAATTAGACACCCCCCAACACCCTCTTGATCCTTTAACCGTTCAGGAAATCAACAAAGTACGTAAGATCATAAAATCGCATCACCTTTTTAAATCGGCACCTTTAGCTATACACTCTCTAGTGTTGGAAGAGCCTGACAAAACCCTTGTCCTGAGATGGCAGAAAGGCGACCCATTGTTGCCGAGGAAGGCTGCTGTGGTCGCACGTGTCAACGGTAACTCGCACGTGCTAACGGTGGACATTAGTACCGGGGAGATCACCATTCAGGCGACGGGTCCTCTCTCCGGCTACCCTACGATGACCATAGAGGATATGACGTCAGCAACTTGGGCCCCGCTTTCAAACCTTGATTTTAACCGTACAATCATTGAGCGTGGGGTTGATCTCAAGGACCTTGCGTGTCTGCCCATTTCCTTGGGATGGTTTGGTAAGAAAGAAGAGAACAGGAGGTTGATTAAGGTGCAGTGCTACTCCATGAAGGACACCGCAAACTTCTACATGAGGCCAATCGAAGGGTTGACCGTTTTAGTGGATTTGGACACTAAACAAGTGGTGGAGATATCTGACAAGGGTAAGAAGATTCCGATACCCAAGGCTGCTGACACTGATTACCGTTATTCTACAGTGGACGTCAATCAACGGATGAGAATGATCAATCCCATTTCACTTGAGCAACCAAAAGGTCCCAGCTTCACTGTAGAAGATGGGCACATTGTTAAGTGGGCAAACTGGGAATTTCACCTAAAACCCGACCCGAGAGCTGGAGTGATAATTTCTCGAGCTAAGGTCCGTGACCCGGATAGTGGGGAGATGAGGAACGTGATGTACAAAGGGTTCACTTCTGAATTGTTTGTACCTTACATGGACCCCACTGATGCATGGTACTTTAAGACGTATATGGATGCGGGTGAATACGGGTTCGGGTTACAGGCTATGCCGCTTGACCCGCTTAACGATTGTCCCCGTAACGCATATTATATGGACGGTGTGTTCGTCGCCGGTGATGGTACTCCATATGTTCGGTCAAACATGGTATGCGTGTTCGAGAGTTACGCCGGTGACATCGGGTGGCGACACTCGGAGAGCCCAATTACAGGCATGGAGGTAACCGAATATGTCACTCTAAAAAAATCAAACTTTTAACAGTATTCAAAAGATTTTCTATTGAGTACTAGATATTTAGCTACTTTGGCCGAGTGAATGGCATTGATACGTCATTTGTTCATATTGATTGTTGTTTCGTTTGTAATTTGTCTTTTGTAGATTAAAGAGGTAAGGCCAAAGGTGACGCTTGTGGTTAGAATGGCAGCGTCGGTCGCCAACTATGACTATATCGTAGATTGGGAGTTCCAAGCAGACGGACTAATCAGGATTAAGGTAAGTGATTATACTGCAAAGTTGCAAACAGGTGGACTAATCAGGATTGAGTTAAGTGATTTTACTGTTTAAGAATCTTTTCTCGAGGTCCCACTAATCACGTTTGAAGATTTGTCATTGTACATATGTGTGCAGGTGGGACTTAGTGGAATCTTGATGGTGAAGGGCACATCATACGTGAACATGAACCAAGTGACAGGACAGGATAATCTATATGGCACGCTTTTGTCCGAAAATGTAATTGGTGTCATACACGACCACTACATCACCTTCTACCTTGACATGGACATTGACGGCTCTGATAATTCCTTTGTGAAAGTGAATATTCAGAGGCAACAGACCTCACCAGATGAATCTCCGAGAAGAAGCTACTTGAGAGCTGTGAGGCATGTGGCCAAAACAGAGAAGGACGCACATATTCAACTAAAACTTTATGAGCCGTCAGAGTTCCATGTAGTCAACCCGGCTAAAAAGACACGGGTCGGAAACCCTGTTGGGTATAAGGTGGTTCCTGCAGGGACAGCTGCTAGCTTGCTAGATCATTCGGACCCTCCGCAGAAACGGGGTGCATTTACAAATAATCAAATATGGGTGACCCCGTACAACAGGACTGAGCAATGGGCCGGTGGGTTGTTTGTGTACCAGAGTCAAGGTGAAGACACCCTTGCAGTATGGTCTGACAGGTGCCAATCATTTAAGCCCTCCATCACACACACATAGTTTAATTTATTCAACAAGCCACATATTATGACTTTCTTTTTTTCTTTGTTTTTGTGCAGGGATCGTCCAATTGAGAACAAAGATATTGTGGTTTGGTACACGCTAGGCTTCCATCACGTACCATGCCAAGAGGACTTCCCAATTATGCCAACTGTGTCATCAAGTTTTGATCTAAAGCCAGTCAATTTCTTCGAGAGCAATCCAATCCTTCGGATGCCACCCAACGTCGACAAAGATCTACCTGTTTGCAAGCCTGCAGCTGATGCTTGAAGAAGAAAATTCCAATCCTTGGGGGAGACTCTGCGTGTAATTTATAATAACACTAAAATATGCTCATCATGCCACCGTTTGCAATCAATGATGGAAATTCACTCACGTTATCATATCAAAATCTTTTGAAAGAATATCGTTTCTGGTTCAGCCTGGTTCTGGCGGTGCACGACCGACCCAACCAATTTTCCTAAACTATTTATAAGTATCATCATGACGAGCACAAGTATCATCAAAATCATCTTAAATCGTTGGTCGCTGACGAAGCTCGCAAAAAGAAAGTAAAGTTGAGTAGTTTATTAAAGCTCCGCAATTAGTAAGAGTACAAAGGGCTGTGATGTTATTGGGAAGTGTCCGTACATAATTGTAACAGCTGATAACAAACTCGTTGACCTGAATTAGTGTGTTACTCGGAGCAGCTATTTATCTTTTACATTTTCTATATATCCAAAGCGTTGTAATTTGTTTTCTTTGTCTAATGATAATCAAATGTTTTTCCATAATCCCTTTGGTTTTCTCTTACTAGGTAAGCTACCCTTTGTTTACCAAATTGTTCATAGTGTTAGAGCATTTAAGTGAATTTTGAAGAATTACAAAGAAAAATTTTGGAATTGAAAATTCATGTTTGGACAAATACTTCCTCTTCCCCAGCTATTCTCTTGCCAATCCTTCACCTTCCTATACCAACCAAAGTTCACCTAAATTTGCACAAGGACATTGCCTTAGGTGGTGGGGACTATTCTTCTATGGTCCTCTTAGATTCAATTTTGACCATTTTGACAATAAGGTGGTCACTCCACCCTTAGAAGTATTGAGAGTGAGAGTCTTTAGATGAGCCAATAACTTGGAGTATTTTCTGATATGAGGCCTTCATTCCAACTATTGAAAGTTTGGACAGAGCTAAATTGGAGAGCATTTAGCTTGGAAAAGATCCTGGTGATTGAAGAGAACTTCTTCCTCTTTTAGGTTCACTAGTGAGATAAGTGCACTCAAAACTCTAGTTCATGGACCTTGACAGAAGATCAATGATAATTTAGTAGTGGAAATCAGCGATGTCTTTGGATAGAACTAAGATAAAGGTGATTTTTTATGGGTATACTTCCACAATATATTGTTGGAGTTCTAAAATATGTTAGGCTTGAATTACATGATCAATTCCTTAGGAAGACTTGTTTGCATGGATAGAAACATAACTACATTGAATAAGATTAGTTGTGTAAGAGTTTGCATATAAGATATGAGAAGACCTCTTCCCTAATTCCATTAAATTCATAAGGTTTAATGAATCTGCTAGGTTGAAGGAGGAGGAAGTGTACAACATTTACCGATGGAAGTCACTCAGGCCAAATGAGTAAAAAGCTATTGGAAAAGTTTTGCAAGGCATGACTATCGCTACAATAGAAACCACATTTGGCTATTAATAAATCGTCACTAAAAATTCCAAAATCATAGCTATTAGTGATTAGTGATGATTTATATTCATCGCCAAAAATATCGCTAAATCCTTGTAGCTGAAAACTATAGTTGACTGTTTTCTTTAATCGTTGTTAATAGTTTTTTCCTACGCTTTATTTTCGTAGCGAAACATTATTAGCGACATTTTAAGAAATCGTCACCAATATCTTTTAGCTACTTTGTTTTGGTAGCTAAAAATTATTAGTTAAAATTTTGAAAAACATAATTAAATATTTTTAGCTACATTTTCATAAATGTAGCCAAAAGTTTTTAGCTATATTTCTAAAAACATAACCAAAAGGTTTTACCTATGTTTTTGAAAACGTAACCAAATGTTTTTAGCTACGTATTGTAAAATGTAGTTAAATTTT
>JANKYF010000225.1:61517490-61529214 GCA_029829435.1 Erythroxylum hondense
ACGAAAATGTATTTGATATTTTGACGTTAAAATCACTTACGTTTATATTAACGACACTTTTGTTCGTCGTTTAATTCCGTCGGTAAATATTAATACCGATAGAATACTTGAATTTAGCGTTGGTTATGTCCGTCGGCAATTTTCTGATCTCTTGTAGTGTTATTTATAAATTTTACTGACTTAAAAAATATTTAGAAATATAAAAGAAACTCATAAAAAAGCAACAAATCAAAATCTGTGATTCTTATTATCCAAGGAAAAGCAGGCACTAGATTAGCCATTGGAGGAGAGAGGAGGCACTTTTAGATGGTGATAATTATCTCCAGGAAGGGCTCTAAAGTCTAAACAAACAAAAAGCCAATGCCATTATAAAATATAAAGGGGGAGATATCAAGTTGGACAGGATTATTTATTAAAATGTAATTACATTACAGTGCGCATTTGAATAGTTAAAGCAGGTGTCGAGCTTCTCATTGACAAACACCCCAATGGAGTGCGAGTCTGCTCACTTTTCATTATCGCCGTTAATCTAAAATTTCAATGAAAAATCTCACATTTTGGGTGTTATAAAAACAGTAACCTTAACGCTGCCCTATGTGTCATGATTGTTAAACGTGAGAGGTGGTATACAATTTAAGAAGTGCGTCAAGCTGACATAGAGGCGTGTAATTAGCATGCTTTAATTTATTTCTTCTTTAATTAGTATCCAACAGTACAAGACTGCAGCTTTCTGTGCGGGCCCATATAAATGTAATATACATGTGTTATCTTGTCGTATAGAGGATTTCAATTTTTTAAATACCTGAGACACGTTTTTGGTTAAGGCTGAGTTTTTTCTTTTTTTATTTTATTCTTAAGCACGATATGTTCATTGAAAATTCGATCAGGCATATTCTTGGATCCAGTTCCTTTCTTTCCATTTCTTTCTTCTCTTTTCCTTTTCATGTGTTTACATCAAACTAATTCATATCTAGTAGAGAAAATAAGGCACACACATCATTTCAGCCCTATCCCTTTATTTTCTCCTCTTTGTTTTATTTGCATTTCATATGTTTTGTGATTTGAATTTTGATATGCTTCATGTGTCTTCCAAACTTTTAGTGACTGTTTTTGTATCTTATTTACTCTAGTTTGATTGATTTAAGAATTTACTGGTTGAATAATGGCAATTGAATTAACCTGGTTCAATTCAATTAAAAAGAAAATTTACTTCTACATTAATGTTATCCATATTTCAATGGTGTCACTTTTTCTAATACAAAATGATAACTGTATCTCGTAGCTTAGAAAGCGAAGGCTCACCAAAAGTTGAATTGGCTGGAGAATGAATTTTAACGTCCTCTTCTAGTTAGTAAACTAGTTAATTCAATCCCTAATGCACTTATGATCGCAGTCAACTTTGGATTATTGTTTTAGCCCATCTCACCCTAGATTGTTCAAAGTGAATATGATAACATGATTGTTCAAAGTGAATATGATAACATGACCATGTTAGAATGTGCCTAACTCATCCCCAAAAGTTAGCTCAAAAGGCAGAGGTTTGCATATTATTATAAATTGTTTAATGCTCTTATAGTTGTCTGATGTGGGATTCCTGACACACCCCCCTCAGTCTAGAACAGGACTGGACATCTGATGAACATATTGGGCAAAAAGATATAACCGAGCACTGTCCCAAACCATCGAGACAAACTGACCTAGTTCTGATACCAGGTTAGAAAGTGTCTAACTCATCCCCAAAAGCTAGCTCAAGAAGAGGAAATTTGCATATTATTATAAATTATTTAATACTCTTATAATTGTCCTATGTGGAATTCCTAACATTGTTTGTAGAGAAAGGAGGTGATCAGATAGCTGATGGCTCCAACAAAAGGAAAAAGGAAGAAGGTGCTAAACAAACTGAACTTCAGAATCCTACGGCCAAATCAATTGTGATAATTTCTCTCTTTTTAGCAGCATCACCTAAATTTCTATGCTGGGCTGTCTTTTGGGGAAAGACACCAATAGTTCAGAATCATAATTATTGGACAACGTTATTCTATATGCTCACAATCACAATGGCAGGGCAGCAACAACAAGACTTGACTTGCACCATATAAACACAAATATATACAGATGTTATAATATTCTGTAAAAATAAACCACTAGCATCCTTGATAATGCCAGACCTGTCCCTACTTCTTACATAAAATTACAACATCTGTGACACTTTCAAAGTAATGTCATTTCATGGTGTCACTGTTGACTTGGTTTGGTGAGAAACCCTCTTTTGAAAGCCAGCAGGTTTACTTCCACCTTCCCTCAACAGCAGCCTTAAAACTATGTAACGTAACAACTAATAATACACAGAATTCAACACTGAGAACCTATAACATTCAAGCTGGACTAGTGTGAGGCTCTTTTCAAATGTTCACATTCACAGCCTAAGATTTCTTTCCTCTCTACCATAAAATTATGTAATCTCTAATGCTTATCGTCCTCCATCTCTAATGATTTCAGAGCGTTTAATTCAAACTTGTCAAAACAATCAATACCGAAATCTTGGATGCCAAAATCTTGGCACTCAAGTAACCAAGTCAAATCTTCGTCCCATGATTGGTAAGTATCTTGTAATACCAGAGGAGGGTTGTCAGTATTTTTCCAGGAGGCATCAATTAGGGGAGGTTCATCCATCCACAAGCTATTCAATAAAATATCGTCATTGCAAATATTGTCCAACAAAAGAGATGACTCGTCGGTGGAACAGTTTTCAGTTGGTGACCTTGAATTCTCCTCTGATGATGAGTTAACGGTGACCTCATTTTCTTGACCAGTAATGTTGCTAGGCTCAGGTGGCAAAGAACCAGCATGAGTTAAGCTGTCCTCTGCCTTGGGTTCTACTTCTTTGTGCAAAGGCTCATGTGTGACAGGATCAATTCCCATCTTGAGAAGCTTTTTCTTTATGTGTGTGTTCCAGTGATTCTTGATTTCATTGTCAGTCCTGCCTGGCAATCTAGCTGCTATCTTAGACCACCTGCAAGCAATTATTTTTAAAGGAAAAATGTCACTATCTTGCTTCATTAATTTGATCATGTGAACCATGCAACCATCAGCAAAGAAAATAACTCCAAGTACCAGTTTTCAAATAATTGAAGCAATTTGTCAAGTTCAGTTCATCTAGAATTATGAAGAAATGCCGCCCACTCAAATCTTAACTAGGATTATACACGTACGTCCAACTCTTTAATAAAAATAAATAATCTTTATCGTATTTATTGGAAGGTATTGCTACGGTAGACCGTAGATTCTTTAGTCAACTAATGCAAAGAAAAATGACGTCATGACAAAAGGTTATGCACCACAAGGAATTGCTAGTTTATTATGGAACACTAAAATGTCACAACACGTTTACATCGTTAGCTTTTAGTTTCACCACCAACTTCCAAACCCCGCTGCCATCTTTTTGTCCATATTTTATGCCACGCCACCTTTACTCACCGAACCTTAAACACTTCCATCAAGGTGAAGATTAATAAAACTACTTTTTAATGTTTATCCTATAACAAAATAGAAAGGAAAGAAGAAAATGTTATTGCTCAAATGCCATCCAACATAAAATTTTGATTATTTCATATATATATATAGTAATTGCATCTTCTTCTTTTTTTTACTTAAACCACTCAATATCCGTCGTCACATTGGTAACCAACTAATTCGGATTCGAGATGAGTAGGACTTTTTTGGACAGCCAAGCTCTCCTTTAAACCGACTCCATTCTCAAAACTTGAATTCAAAACCTTGGTTTAGAACGGAGAATCCCGTGCTACTCTACCGGAGCATCATTTTGACAATTAAAACAAACCATTTTCCAGATATGATCTGAGACATTCAACAGACTGCTGAATGTTTGGTAAGGCATCTTGTCAATCAAATCCAAAAGACTTTTGATCTTCTTTCACATGAAGATGATGGGAGACGAGATTCAAAACTAATATATCAACGTAGTGTGGTAGAAGAAAAACATGTCCACGCGGTTGCCGAGGAAAAACGGATAATGTACTTTATTAAACTATGATCATCAAAAGTTCTATAGACTTAAATACGAGATTCAAGTAATCAACCTGTTTCCAAGACGGGCATGAAGATCTATGACCAGCTGTTCTTCAGCTTCGGTAAGGAGACCTCTCTTCAAGTCGGGACGAAGATAATTAGTCCAGCGAAGCCGGCAACTCTTGCCACATCGCCGGAGTCCGGCGAGCTTTGGTACAGCTCTCCAACAACACTGGCCATTGGCGAGAATAAAACTGATGAGTTTCTTATCTTCCTCAGCCGTCCATGGACCTTTCTTGACCCCAAGTTTGTCACAGCAAGGTTGCCTTCCCATAGCGCCACAGAAAACTTACACAAATCACTAATATTTGTCAAGACTCTCGACCGCAACTACAACTTGGAAAGACTCAAAAGCCCCACACCCACCTATATATAATGCCCTCCACCTTGAGTTTCCTAATTCTCCTTAAGTACACACACAAACATACATGTATACGTACAGAAATAAAGAGAGGGAGGAGATTCCGGGTTCCACCATTAGTTTAAGAAAATGACATGGGAACTAAAATGGCTTGTTCTGGTGACAGTAGACAGTTCAGACAAAAATGAGTGAAGGTGAATGATAAGTGACAAATAGGACCGAGTTAAAAATTTAAGGACCGACACTCAATAAAAAAAAACAGCTTACTTCTCTCTATTTTCCTACAAAAAATCCACTCTGTGGTTGCAAGCTTACTCAACCATACCATCATGCATTTCGTCATCACCACGTTTACGTGTCCTTACTGACATACTACAGTATTTTATGTTGCTTATATTTTAATTGATATTAAGTAGAAATAACTTTCTCTTTAAAAAAAGAAAAGTTACAAATAACCTTGCGGTTCTTTCGATGACATTTTCCTTTTTGATCATGATTTCATCTTGACCTTCAAATCTATGCTAGCTAGTTGCATAGTCGTACTATCATAAACTTGTTGGGTAGATCTTTTGTTTAATATTATGATGTCTTATTCTATTCAATGAATCTCAATCATTTATTTATATGAGTTCCGCGTAAATTGTGCGTAGGTTTCACGTGAGTTCTACAAAATAAATAGTTGAGATTTAATAGGACATAATAAGACAGAGTAAACTAGACAGAGTATCTTGTCTCATGATCATTGAAAACCATTAATAGAAGTCTTTTTTTATTTTTCGTAATTCTTCGACTGGTCACCATTCACAAGAAATTTTTTTTTGGGGGGCTAAGATATAAAGCATGTTCTAATATATACTTTGTGCTTATTTAAAACCAACAGAAGGGACGGAAAGAACAACTTCAAATACAAGACCACTAAAAAGTAATTAATCGATATGACACCCTCCCAATTTTAACATTCATTTTATACTTACAATAGATTCAACCAGTCTCTTTCATAAAATAACAATTATATTAACAGGCATAAGAGTAGAACCTACGAAAATAATAGGTATGTGGTACATTCTACGTAAGCCTTTGATTGCAACAATAATAAGGAATCCAACTGGTTTTCTCTTCCATCTCCATGACAGGAAGATGGGAAACGTGTTTCAGATTGCTATTTTAGAAATTTATTATGATTCAACTAGAAAGAAAATTGAAAGACATCAGTTTGTACACCAGTCTCATATTTCGATTGAATCATTCTTTTATTTCCAATTAAATAAAAAACGTTAAAAAGATGAAGACAACATGTATAAAGTCCTACGCTGTCAGATCATTAGAAATTAAGAGAGTTTAACTTCATTTCGAATAGCTAATTGTCAGAAGAAAGTCCGATGCTGTCAGATCATTAGAAATTAGGAGAGTTAACTTCATTTCGAATGGGACGAGGCCTTTGGCTAAAGTTTAAATATGTACCAACCCCTGCTCAAATTCTAATTAGGAGTTCTTAAAAGTAAATTAACATTATTGGTTTAATGCTCTAATTAGAGGACTTTTGCCATTCCTTTCAGTAAGCGTTGCGTTGCTATCTGCCAGAGATTATGTCACCGAAAAACTTGCTAATGACATATACTTGTCTTCTAAGTCCATCATCATTGTCCAAATGACATTGCAAAAGAAACCCTGTTGCATACTCATCAATTTTATAAAGAATTTCCATCTTCCACCCGATTCTCGATTTGTTCAATACTTTCTTTGACTATCAAGACTTCTGATCATGTACTAATTAAATTACAGGGTACCCTTTTGAATGTATAGGACATAGACTAGGATACAATCAATCTTTCAGCATGAGCATGGAGTTTCTCTCCCCAAGATATTTTCCAAGTGCTTAAATTGAAGAAAGGTTCAGGAACAACCTGTTGTAAGGCAAGCTATCTCAGGATGTTCATGCGTGCAAAGCTAACCAAGAAAAACATACACTTAATATATTTTTAATTAATCCACCCGACATAGGTAACATGTTTTTGTTCATTTGAGTACGTACCATTACATACCATGTGCCACGTACAGTGCTAGCTTCCTCCCCTATGATTTGGTGTGCTTAATTAATGGAAAATCACATAAAATCATCCACAAGAAGTTTGGCAATGGTACCTACAAAACCACCGTATTACACACTTGTCTTCCTGCCGGGGCCTCCACTTCAAATTATATTTCCAGCACCATGACCTAACAAAACAGGTTTAAATTAGAAACATGACAACTATGTAGATTTGGGGTAGTTCACGATCCAAAGTATTGGTCTTTTACTTTTGTCTCTCTTAGCATGCATATACAGGTGTCTATGTTGTTCAACGTGGATCCTTGCATAAACTTGGGATTTCAACCTCTAGACTTCCCGTTATATGTCGTGATCCATGGACAACATCTCCGGTTTATCTCATGCGCAGTCCCTCTTCAGCATCGTCAAACACATACATGGATTAATATCAAACGCTGAAGTCAAGCAATTGTTAGCCACAATACAGAGTCAAACAAAATCCCTTTAACGTCCATTGCCAAGTGTTAGAATAACTAAATAGGTTGTTTCAAATTAAGGTTGCGAACCGCAACCTGCATTTATTATCTTTTTCCTTTTATCTGTGTTCACATACCCATGCATGCTTTCATGGGAAGCGTACCAGGTACGTACTTTCCCACAAGGAAAGAGAAGCCAGGAAAAGCAGGCAAGTGTACTTAGTCAAATACAGGTAATAATAGCTACGTGACCGTGAAATATCGAGCAGTTAATTAATGAAAAAGGCCAGAGCCAGACAACATCAAAACATTTTTTATGTTTTTAGGTACGTAACAAAGTAATAATTTATGTATTTGTAGGTACAGGTAGGAATGATAATCGAGGCTGGTAGATTAGATATGGCCACATTGCTTGTATTGTTGGATGTTTCTCTTTGGTATAGCAGTTGTAAGTTCCTGATCAGCTCGACGTCGATATCTGACATATATATAAACATATGGTTCTATGTGTATTACGTTTTGGAGACATGATTAATTATAGATATCATTACAGCTTACTTCAGAAGTGATACAATTCAATCATCTCACCTGTCAATCACAATAACTCGAACTTACTTTCTTTTGTTTATAATGGATTAAGACAAAGCAAGATATTGAAAGCATAATCATCCCAATTACCTTATATTTATTGCCTCATCTCAAATTTAATTAACGTTTTTGATACCAATTCTGGGATAAAATTAAATGTTATGAGAAGCTACAAATTAGGAGTTTTAACTAAACTGTAAACAGTGGGAAAGACAATGTCACCACCAGCTCTTGACTAGTAATATTCGTCGTGGAAATTGAAAAACAGAACTGGGCCGGATTGATATTTTCAATTTTTATTGATTAGTTACATAGAACTAAAACGTTTATTGTTCACCTAATTTTGAGAAATCTGTATTATTTTAGATAAAAGTAAAAATTTTGATATTAAATTATCCAATTTTTGTACAGTTAGATTAATATAAATTTTCTATAAAATTTCAATCACGAGAATTGCAATTTAATCTTCTTAAAGGAAAATTACCAGCTAACAAGATAATTTGATATGGCAACTACAAATCTACTAATCTTGAATAGCATCTTAATTTTCTTAATCATGGCTTAATTTTAAGGTATCTAGTAATAAGTAGGGTTCATTAATAGGAGACTCAATTTCCTGCTATCATTTTTAAAAGACCGACTAGTTAGCATACTTCAACAAAACCACAACCATCATTATTTAGTGACATTAGACAAAAGAATATAATTAAACTATGCATTTACATGTCACCTTCGGATAAAACAATAATTTTAATTCCAATTAATGTATGTCTAAGGGTGTAAATGGCACGCACCCAATTCTTTTCTTCATTATGAAAACCATCCATGATTTGACACCAAAAATCATCTTTTTATGTACCTTTTCTGATGATCCATAAATAGAATTTGGAGATGGGATTTGTCTCATTGATGTTATGACATCGTGCTGATGAGTGAATGAGTGAATGCAATTTGAAAAGTTTCCTATCCTCTCTCTTGCTTTTAGTGTTAAACAACATATAATTTAGAATTAAAATCATGATCTTATCTTGCGGAAATGATTTCCCTTTTTAACTTAGTATATTGCTTGAAATTTAACCCTCATTTAACACGTAGAATGTGGGCATCAAATTATCCCACTTGTATCCATTATGAGCCTCAAAAGAGTGGATTGCACAATTATGCCAAATAACACCATCAATAACACATTAAAGCGACTTCTGAGCTACCTAATGCGAACAGGTGAATGAAAGACCTTATGCGTCAAAATTTCCACACAATTTGACTATTGTGTTATGTTATAGTCACCTATACAAATCGTTAGACCCCACTTTGACGTAATTTTGGAGTAATCTATTCGTCATTAGTACTGAATATTTTGTCTGATGACAAAAATCATAATGCCGGCCTTCATCCAAAAGGTTAACTTGGCAAGAAAATGGAAACCCTTTTGTGTAAAGAATCCCAACTACTTCTACTGGTCTCAACATGAGATTTCCAACTTACAACAGTTTAGTACGGAGTTTATAAGTAAAAGGGTGACCAAGACATGGAAGTTTTGAATATTTGTTTGGTATGCAAAAGACTTGAAATCAAGTCAATTGGGGGGAACAAATACATAGGATCTTCTATCCACCACGCTTGACACAGTGGGCAAGCCCTGAGCGACCAGGAAGATGTAACCTACAAGTCTATATTATCTAGGCTAGGGTTGAATTTAATAAAATTTTAACAAACGTATGCACTGACGGATGTTTATATAAGTCAAAGGTTAATCGATAAAAATTATAAGTGATTTGGCTTGATAGTAAACACGTAGGAGAAGCTTTCTATCTACCGTGACCTGAATCTTGGTAGGCGTAATAAGCTCGAATATTTTATGTATATGGCTTTTAATTTTCAACATATTGAAAGAAGCCAGTTGATAAATCTTTTTACAGTTAATATGAAAATGATCCATAAGAAGACACGAGCACATTCCCGTACACGCGTGGGGAAGATTAATCAGTCCACTGCTCAAAAAGTATACACACGCAATCGATTGTATGTGAGACTACCCATAAGGCTTTGTAAGGTGCAAGAAATCAACACTTCAATAAGTAATGTAATGACTGTGCAAACAGGGGATGGGTCTGTTCTTTATCAAATACTGAGGAAAAAGTCACGGGTTGTATGTAATATGTCCTTAAAAAAATACTTTACAACGTCCAAACCTTACTTTTCGCAACCAACTGTTGGAGAATTTTTAGGACTCAGAACTCACATTGGGGCAACTTTTGACCAATTAAACATAAAAATTCTTATGTTCATTACAATATGGTGGTTGATTGGTAGAAATGGGGTAAAGAATGTGTGGCAGAAGTGTACTTGTTAGTTGAATTTTGTTGAAGACCTTAAATGACAATGAAAGATGAGCTTGGGCAGGGGTTGAAAGGAATGCCAATCCCACCAATCCCACTTGTTAGGCCATTGCTTGCTTGTGCTTGATTTGGTCATGACTTGGTATAGAAACTTGGTCGTCTGTATTAATAACAACGTACCAAAACAGGACCAGATCTTCCGAGTGGTAGGTTTCATTATATTGTATTTGTCTATGAGGATGACAATGGGAAATAGCCCCAACAAGGTCTACTGATTAGGAGCATTCTTTTTAACGCAAAAGGGATATGCCATTGGTCCGTCACACCCTATGGGTCACAGGTCATTTTTCCCCCCAACGGTTGATAAGAAATTTGGAGTAAAAGGTAAGAGACAAAGTTTACACCTCAAAAATTCGAATAAATGAAAACTTCATTCACTTAAGTAACTTGACTTGAGGATCTCCTACTACCAAAATTATTATTAATATCTTTTTATGGCAGTAAAACCAAACCTAAATCAACTTATCAGTCCTTTCCTTTAAATAATACTGATGCCGAGAATTAAAATCTAAGAAAGAAGCAAATTTTTAGGGAGTTCGAAGAGAGAGGACAATATTAGTCATTAAGACTACACCAACCCGTTTTTTCTCCTAGAGATCACAACAAATTTGAAACTCTTTAACGCACTTTCATTAAAATGACGCCATTGATGATAAAAATCAAATTTTCAAACATGACAACGATGATTTTTTGATTTGTTTTATCAACTCTTTTGAAATTATGGACGCAACACGGAACATCCCTAGATAAGTCGATGATAACTTATACCAGCTGCTAGACATTTATCAACCATAAGTAGTAATGACAATGGCAGATACAGTTCACTTTGGACCAGCGAATTTGCCCATCATTTTTGCAATTACAGGAGCTACCTTGGGATTGGCTTGGTGCTTAGCAAGATTAGCTGGATTCTTCATCACTGCAAAACAATCATCCAATCGATCGTCAACTTTTGATGAATGATTTAGAACTACAGCAGGAATCAATTATGGGGAAGCTACTATTAGCTGAAATAAATGCTTAGACATCATAAAAGATGGTAGAATACGCAAATAAAATATTCTGGGAAGTTATTAATTGGGCAACCATTAGCTGAATTCCCAATCAGGAAATGCCTGGTCCTGCAAGGTATATACCTCATTCACGAATTTTCAGACAACGGGTAAGGTTTAATGCTGAAAAGGTAATAATGTCAAGGTGATACATATTTTGATCCTTTGAAACACCCCTCTCCCCCAACAGATGTACTGTGAGAGAGTGTTCATTGTTTCCAGCATTCAATGCTATCTAACAAAAGTTAAATCCAAATGGGTACTACAAATTTATAACAGATCCATAATTCTCACAACCACCCACATGCCAAAAGGAGGTTCAAGTGTTATATGCACCAAGACTAACTCAAATGAAAGTGGATGACAAATCTTTGTACGCATAAGTATTCCATCATGGCTTCCAATACAACGTTCCCAAACACACAACTCAGAATAGAGAAGGTTAGCAGGCTTATGCAACACTCAATCACTACAGCATGAGCAACTTTGGTCACAGACAAAGCACTAAAGAAAAGGATAAGACAAAGCACTAAAGAAAAGGATAAGACTAACTCAAACGAAAATGGAGTGACAACTCTTTCTATGCATAAGTATTCCATCATGGCTTCCAATACAAAGTTCCCAAACACACAACTCAGAATAGAGAAGGTTAGTGTTGAGACTCGATATCAACAGCAGTATAGTAGGAAGAAAAATAGAGTGGGGTAGAAGAGTAATTCTGAGAGGGTGG
>JANKYF010000225.1:61630113-61641656 GCA_029829435.1 Erythroxylum hondense
AACACAGTATAAAAGATTATAGAATAATTAAGTACTGATACTTAAAAATTATAATAAAACAATATCTAGGAAAAAATTATATTCATTGTAACCAACGATAATTATTGATGATTATAATTAAAGGTAACCACTATGAATATAATAACTTGTATAAATAAAATATTATTAAATTATATATTCATCATAATATATCTATAGTTACATATATGTCACTTTCATAAAGTTGGGACAGTCACTCTACTTTAATTATATAATAACTCTAATTTATTTATTAAAAAACTAAAGTCATTATTTTTGTGGCATTTACAATTATTAAAATTAATTAAATTAAATTATTTTTGTACATCTTAAATTATTTCTTAACCTGTAAAAAAAATTAATTGAATGGTGTGCATATAATTTATACTCGATACGGGCGCTGTCACGTTGAGTGAGTGAGAGAAGAGTTCCGCAGTCCCCACTAGGCATTCGAGCGAACGAGACCCTGGCAGGTTGAATGGCAAGGAAAGCAAATAAATGATACCACAACCTCAGAAGCGTACATGGAATCAAGGACCGAGTTGTAGGAAAATCTGGAAAGATAACTTAAAGAGTGGCTAGTGGACCCTTGTGTTCTGTACTTGTGGCGACGTCTTTTATCAAAGGCCACCTGCTCCTGAAAGACCGACTGTATAAATGCAACCACCACGAGGCCTAACCAGCTATTGCTTATTTTTTAAGTTTAAAACTCTACCTTTAGCTCGAAGAATCCTGCAATATCATGGCACTTTAACCCACATGAAAAGATTGGTCTTCTGACCAAATGTTTTCTTACCATAACTTTGTCTATTCCTATTTTTGGTTTCAAACAGGCTTTTACGCAATAGCAGTATCCATTACCGAACTTTGGTTACAAGTAAACCATTGTTTTTGGGTACTCCATTTATGACTAATCCCTTGCCTGAACCCATACTAGTTGGTTTGGACGACTCCACGTAAATCTTAATTATTTTGTATTAGTTAGGACTGATCTTCTCTCAAATGCATGCTTTCCTCTACAGTTTCAAAGCAATCATGGAACAGGACTTGTGGTCCTAGTGATACGTTGTTTTACATAACAACCAATGCATCTGTTATCTGAGGAAGTTTTATCAGGAAAATCATTGATCTCTGGAGCATGGAATACAACCCCAGTGTTCTCTTTGATTGTTATTCAACTGTCAGTATCTGACGCTGAAAAAGATACATGAGAGAGCCGTCGGTGAAATTTATTATCAGAAGTTGACAGGAAATTTGTCATATATCACCAAGTAACTATTTGCCTCCCATGTCCTATAACTCATGATTGGTTGCGACAAGATACTATTTTAAGATGAGTTGTTCTTATTTATCGTGAAAAAATGGATACTGGAGTTATTTTTTTTTCTAAAATTTAAATAATCATAACTGCATGTAGATTTCACAGAAGAACGAATTCATTCCATCAAATTAACACACCTTGGAACAAAACTATCAAATTATTAATTGTTGGAACGGTAGACAAGCCTTATGATGCCGTTTATGATGCCGTAACATGTTCTCCACTTCTGCAAATATTACTTTGCCCGTATAAACTCTTGACCCTATCCGAGGGTCCCAAAGAGTCAAATCATGTAGTAACACACCGAGGTGTTCAGATCCCCTGTTTAATATTATGGTGTCTTATTGTTTCCAATGAATCTTAGTCATTTATTTATGTGGGTTTCATGTAGGTCACATGTGGACTCCGCATGGGTCCCGCAAAATAAATGACTGAGATTTCATGAGACAGAATAAGACAAAGTAATATTGAACAGATGATCTTGTCCCCAACATTAGGAGTCCAGATCTTCTGTTTAATATTATAGTGTCTTATTGTGTCCAATAAATCTCAGTCATTTATTTATGTAAGTCCTATGTAGGTCTCGCGTAGGTCCCGCAAAATAAATGACTGAGATTTCATGAGACAGAATAAGACAGAGTAATATTGAACAGAAGATCTTGCCCCTAACATTAGTTGTCCTGATCATTAAATATAAGCACCCTAAAATGAAAAAGTAAAAGAGAGGAGAAAAGAAAGTAATTGTAACATATGATCTTTAAGTCTCGTGTCGAATATGACAGAGCCTGATAGTACATTTAATCAAGAACTTAGAAAAATTGGAAAAAAAAAAAACAGTAGTTATCTCATTAGGTTGACACGCTAGCAAATGCATAGGACAACATCTTCACTCTTATTGTCCATATTTTTTTCGTTTGCTAGATTGTTTTTCTGGTAATTGAACTCGGATCTGTTTCTTAAAAACTACTTCTTGGTGATTAATTTTTTATATAAAATTTAAACAGAAGTGGTTATTAATATAAAAGAACTTACAATCAGTATTATATTGTTAAACTGAGTTTATATTATTAATTATATAACGTTTAAAACGATAGTTAAACCACAAGAGGTAAATGGACAATCAAAATCTCATTCTAATCTGCACTCAACTCAATTCACCTTGACAACAACATCCTCCAAGGATCGGTCAGCCTACACTCTGGACCTTGTCTATAAGATTGCTCTTTCTTCACAGAGAACAGAAACAGAAAGAGAACAGAGAGACAAGACAAATGGAAGTTTCATCCTTCAGGCATATTGTAATAGCCCTTCTCATCTTCCAATTGTCCACCTATGTAAAATCAGGCTCAGCCACCAAAGCCTCACCGATCAACACAAACGCAGATTATATTAAAACTTCATGCAACGTTACCCTCTACCCTAAACTATGTTACCGTACCCTCTCATATTATGCAAGCAAGATCAAAACCGACCCCGTACTACTAGCCAACACAGCACTGAACGTCAGTGTAATGGCCACAAAATCGACTTTTAGGTTGACGAGGAAGATGTCTAGACTCCATGGATTGAGTCCCAGAGAAGCTGCAGCTATGCAAGATTGTGTGGAGGTGGTCGGAGACTCTGTGTACGAATTACAGAGGTCTATGGGAGACATGGGCCATGTGAATGGAACGGACTTTGAGCGAATAATAAGTGATATCAAAACATGGGTGAGTGCTGCGTTAACTGATGATGACACCTGCATGGATGGACTTAACGAGCTGGTCGTGAATGGATATGTGAAGATCATAGTTAGGAAGCATATTGTAAGAATTGCTCATTTGACCAGTAATGCCTTGGCTATCATCTGTACATATGCCTCGTCCTTTGTCAATCTCCACTAGTTCGTGTTTGCTTTGCGTTTCTGAGAATCTTATTTCCGGTAATTTAGGTATGACAGATTAAAGTCTGTGTATAGCATATGGTTTGTAGTATCTGCCTTAAGGTTATACCAAGTTCTTAATTTCCAAAGGAGTAGCTGGGAATTGTAAAAGCTGCAAAATTGCGGGAGTGAAACCATGGTGTTCTTCAGGGCAGGTGATTGGAAATTTAATTTCAGTTCAGCTTATCCCGTGTGTACTATGTTTGTATGGACTATTAAATGAGGAAATTACTTACAACAGAAATATTATTTAAGCAAAGATGTACATTAAACATGTGTTTCCTTTTAACTTTTGCAGCTTTGTTTATATTAAGTTTTAGCTACTCCTGGTACCATTTTGGTTCATCTATATCGTTATTGCTGCTTCAGACTACAGTGGAGTGTAAAAGGAGCAACATATTTATGGTTTAGCTGTTAATCAAAGCCAGTATCCACCTCTTCGAGGCCATTTAAGACAAGGATCTTATCTTAAGTCTATATAAATTGACAAAACTTTCTTTTAGCTAAACTTTCGCACTTTTAGAATTCTTGCGAAGAATATGTCATTTAATTATTAAGTCAAATTTATCAAAATTATTGGTTTATAATATTTATTTATTTTTTAATACTTTATCTTCTTGAATGAGTGTGGAAGAAGATAACTGTACTGTCATGAAATACAATAATTGCAGAGGGTTAGACAAACAACAGTGCTAAAGTGATCATTAAAAAAACAGGCTTTTAAGTCGATAAGACTTGCCTTTGAAGTTTGGGATGAGCCAACAGCAACAGAATTAAATGTTTTCTGTGCCAAAACTCCGAAAAGTTATTGTTCTGCTCGTTTTATGTATGTTAATATCTAAACTGACGTGGTTTTGACACAAAACAGAGTTGGAACAAGGTGTTAGGTACATATCTGATATTGAAAAGTTTTGTAACCGAGAGAAAATAATTCTGGCGATTACCGAATCGGCATAAATGATAAATGAGTATACAGAACCATAGTACATTGATAGATAAAACACAGCCAGTGACACTTGACATGCCTGTCTTGACTTTGATAGTTGCTTTTTCCGAGTGTTTGATTGGCCTTTAATTGAAAATTTTTACACAAATATTCGAGTCTATATACGGTCACTAAAATATATGAATATTTATTTACAAGTCTACGGAATCTTTTTAATGTGAATAGGATTAGAAAACATAATAGTTTGTTTCGAATTCGAAGTCATCATCTCTTCATATAATAAACATCAGAAGTTTTTTAAAAGGTGTGCAATTTTTGTTTGGTTCTAATTGAATAATAGTTTGGTATATGTAGTACAAGTATGGCTTGGTGGCTAAGCCAAGAGGTACATAATCGTATAAAATAAATGAAGAGATATACAAGGTCATATACAATAAACGTAGAATCTTACAAAGAATAAATATCCAAATCTTAACACTCCCCTTTAAGTTAGAACGTGGGGATCAAGAACGCCCGACTTGCCTTTAAAGAAATGAAACTATTGATGACCAAAGGCTTTAATGAAGATATCAAGTTTCTCAAGATTGAAAGGAACATAAGCAATAGCAAGTTGACCAGAAGAAATATTATCCCGGATAAAGCGGCAATCAATTTCAATGTGTTTTGTGCATTTATGAAAACCCAAATTAGCAACAATGTGAGACTCGATTATCATAGCAAAGGTTTATGGGTGTAGAATGAAGAATAGACAAATCTCGAAGTAAAGCTTTGAGCTAGAAGATCTCACTGATGGTGGAGGCATATTTGGCCTCGGCAGATGAACAAGAAACAATGGGCTGCTTCTTGGTTTTCCATGATATGGCAGAATCACCAAACAAACCAACTAGTGGTTGAACGACGTTTGGTTTTGCAACTAGCCCAAACAGAATCATAATAGACACAAAGATGAAGAGAGTTATTGCGAGGAAAGAACAACCATGACCAGGAGAGCCCTTGATGTAGTGTAGAATTTTTTAAGCAACCTCATAATGAGCTTTGAGAGATTCTTGCATAAGTTCACTAAGGGACTAAACAACAAATGTAATATTTGGTCGGGTGAGCTGAAGATAAAGCAGTCAACCAATAAGACGACGATACTGATTGGGGTCATGAAAAGGAACATCCTTAACAAGGGACAAATTTGTCTGAAGAAAATGTGGGAAGAGAGAAAGGCTTGCAACCCAATAAACCTGCTTCTTCCAAAAGATCTAACACATATTTACGTTATATTCAAGAAAATGCCTATACGAGAGTGAGCTACCTCTATAACAAGTACCAAACTTTTCCAAGGCCTTTTAATTTGAAATGAGCCTGTAAAAAAGATTTAACAATAGAACAAGCATCTAGACAATTGCCTGTAATTAGGAGGTCATCCACATAAACCAAAATGATAGTAGAAGTAGAGCCCATCAAGTGGAAAGGAAAGAAGAGTTACATTTGGATTTTGTGAAGCCAAGAGAAACAATAACAGAGGATACTCGAGCAAACCATTGCCAAGAAACTTGTTTGAGACATAGATGGACTTATGTAGTCTGTAGATTCGAGAATCACCATGAGAAAGATAGCCAAGTGGAGGTTGCATATAAACTTTTTCATTAAGAAATCCATGAAAAAAGACATTGCTAATGTCAAGTTATAGAATCTCCCAATTTTTAGCAAAGGCAACAGAAAGAAGATAGCGGATAGTAGTCAATTTGTCGACAAGAGCAAAAGTGTCAGTGTAGTCCACCTCCTCCATCTGCGTGTAACCTTAAGCCACAAGGCGTGCTTTGTAGTACACAACACAACACTACCATCACACTTCAACTTGATTTTATACACCATTTAGAGCCAACAACTTTTTTATCAACCGGTAAATCAACAAAAGACTAAGTGTGATTTTCTTCTAAAGCTATTATTTCCTCCTGCATAGCGAGTTGCAATTTGGAGTCCTAAGAAGCCTGTTTAAAAGTTTTGGATTCTCGATGGGTGGTAAGTTTAGATAGAAAAGCAAAGTGTAAAGGTGAAAATTTTGAATAACTCAAATAACAGGAAATTGAATGTACATATCCTACTTTGACATATCCACAAAAGAGAGTATTGGAAGAAGTGGGAAGTGTATGCTCAGTCGTGGTGGATGCTACTTGAACAAATCACGAAGCCAAGATAGAGGATTAGAAGCTCATTTTTGTTGAAGTTCGGGAAGAGGCAAGATTTTGTTGGAGTATTTAAGGGTTGGTTGCAGCCTCTGAATTGGGCTAGGCCAAATTCAACACAACAGTAGTTGGAGTAGGCAAGTTAAGAGGGTTTTCAACAGTATCGGGAGCAGGAAGTAGTGTGGGCAAGGGATTTAGTTCAGGTAGAGGGAGAACAGTCAGATAAAAATTGGGTGTAGCAAGTGCTGGATCGGTAAAAATGGGTTGGGCTAAGGAAGGAGACGGGTCAACTGGTGTAATGGCATTGGAGACAAAAGGAAGCTGGTCTTCATAAAATTGTATATTTGTAGAAATCTGAATTTTTTTGGACTAAGATTATACACCCGATAAGCTTTTTGACTGATGGGATATCCCAAAAAAACACAAGTTGAAGCATAAGGGTGAAATTTATCTGAATGGGGTTCACTATGATGAATGTAACAAAGTCATCCAATGACGTGAAGGTGATTATAATAAGGCATTTTTAAATAAAATTTCAAATGGAGATTTATTATCAAGAATGAATGATGGGGTAATGTTAATCAAATAGGTGACGGTTAAAACACATTCCCCAAAAAATATATAGGTAGGTGTGCATGGAAATAAAGGGATCACGCGATATTTAAAGGATGATGGTATTTATGTTCAACAACCCTATTTTGTTGTGGGATATAAGACGTCATCTTTTGATGAACTATACCATTTTGTAGAAAAAATTGTGCTAAGTTTCCATGAGTAAATTCTAGGGCATTATCATATTGCACCTTTTTAATGGGGAGTTGAAACTGTGTGAGAATGATGTTGTAAAAATCTATGAATGTAGAAGTTGGATCTAATTTTTGTTTCAACAAAAAAAACCCAAATAGCTTGTGAAAAATCATCAACAATGGTAAGAAAAAAACCGAGCCTAGATAAAGACAAGGTATTATAAGGCCCCCAAATATCAATATAGACAAGATCAAAAGCAACCAAAGATTTATTTGAACTTAAAGAAAATGAATTTCGTGTCTACTTAGCTCTATGGCAAACATCATAACAAAAATTTTTATCAAAAGAAAATTTGCTTAAGTAAGAAAGATGGGATAGATTTTTGAATAAAGCGTGACCAAGTTTATCGTGCCAAAGAAGGGAATTGGCATGGATATGGTATACAACCAACTTTGGAATGGTTAAAGCAGCCTCCATCACATGTAAGCCATGCTCTTCCCTACCCTAATCAATCATCTGTTTCATGGCTAAGTCCTGCAAAACACAATACGAATGAAAAAAATAGGCAGAACATTTTAGGTCTTTAGTTAATTTGATTATGGACAATAGATTGCTATTAAAATTGGGCACAAAAAAGGTAATAAAGAGAGACACTTAATCATTTAAACAGGTTATCCTAGTCTTTGATGCTTTGACCTTTCTACCATCAGCTATTTGATAGGTAAACTATGCTCCACAAGTTCACAATTTGCAAGTAAATTCTTATCACCAGTAAAATGTTTAGATGCTTCTGTATCTAAAATCCATTTAATAAAATTAAATGAAGATGTAGACACTTTACCAATGAAGTTTGCCTCAGTTAATTGTTTTCTTGATAAAGAAGATTAATAAACTTAGCATACTGTTTATAAGTGATAGGAGGTGGTGCAGTGGCAAGTGTGGTAGCAACTAAATGAGCTTGAGCCAATGATATTCCTTTAGTTTTATTTTCTCGGTTCCTCCCTATTTCCTCCCTCCAAGTAGGATAACCAATGAATTCAAAACACCTATCTTTTATTTGTCCAAACTTCTTAAAGTGATCACACCTGGGTTTGGAAGCATTGTCGTTGTTGCGAGCACCAAGTTTCGAATCTAAATTTGTTTTAGCCATGAAGGTATTAGCTTTTGATTGAGCTATGGTTTGGGAGCGTGTATGAGCATTGGCTTAGGAGCGCTCATCTTGGGGGACGATCCCATAGGCACAACTAAGATTAGGCAATAACTCGATGGAAAGAATTTGAGACCTCACAACACTAAAGGCGTCACTTAATCCCATAAAAAAGCAGTGAACCTAATCCTCATCTCTATGATTCATGATGGTTTTCAAAATTTTGCAATTAGTAGAATCATATGTAGGTAACACATAATAGGAATTTAATTCATCAAGCATGTCTTGAAGTTTGGAACGAAAACAGACATTATTGAAGAGTAATTTGAAAGTTGATCTAGATACATGAATGTTTATAGACTAGATACATAGATGTTTAAGTTCATTGTTAGGAGTTTAATTATGTTCATGTATTAGTTACATAATTAAATATTGGTCTATGTATGGTTTTGATTTCATGTATGGTTTATTTATTTGGGTTCATTAATGGGTTCATGTACTTAGATATGAAGAGTCATTTTTGTACTTATAAATACCCTTTTGCACTTGAATAAAATTATTCAAGTGAAATATAACCTCTTCTTCTAAACAATTCTTTCCTCTCTAAACCTCGTCACTTCTTAACAAAGTGGTATTAGGGCCAAGTTCTTTGAGAAAAGGCAAACAATGGTGGAGTATACCCTTTTCAATTCTCTCGCCTCAAATGAAAATTATGAAACATGGCATCTTCGCAAGAAAGTCGTGCTTAGCTCACAAGATGCTTGGGAGATTGCATAGAAAGGTTTTATGTCATCTCAAAGTGAAGCCGATTTGTATCAAAATGAGAAAGATGTTTTGGCAAAGATCAAGAAGGATCAATAAGCCCTCACTTTCATCCATTAATGACTAGATGATTCAATATTTGAGAAGGCCGATGGTATCATTTCGAAAGAAGCAAGGGAGATTTTGGAAAGTTCCTTTCAAGAAATTGATAAGGTAAAAAAGATTCGACTCTAATCATTGTAAGGTGATTTTAAATCTTTGCGCATAAAGGAATTCAAATCAATCTCAAATTATTGTTCACGAGTGAAGGCCATTGTGAATCAAATGAAGAGATACGGAGATCAAGTTGAAGGTGTTCGAGTAGTAGAGAAGATTCTTTGTTCTTTGAAGCCAAAGTTTGATTCTGTGGTTTGCGTCATTGAGGAGTCTAAAGATCTAGACTCTTTGACATTTAAACAACTAGAGGGCTCTTTATAAGCTCACAAAGGCAAGATCAAGAAGAACATTTGGAGCAAGCACTTAAAGCAAGGGTTATGTAAAAAAATGATGATGGAGAAAGCAATTAAAGAGGAAGAGGACGAGGATGTAGTCAAGGATATGGTCGTGGTCATGGTCGAGGTCGAGGACAAAGTTATGGAGGAAGAAGTAAAGGAGATTATAACAACACCAACAATGATGGAAACAATCAATCATACAAAGGCCAAGGAAAATCAAGAGGAAGAGGTAGAAGAGGTTACAATTTTCGACAAAATGAGAGGAGGCATGATAAGTCTGATGTTAAATGCTACAATTATCATAAATTTGGACATTTTTCTTGAGAATGATATGCTACGCCTAATCAAATTGAGGAGCAAGTCAATATTATTGATAACAAGCAAGGAGACGAAGAGACCACTTTATTGCTAGCACTCAAAGATAATACAAGTAAAGATGAAAGTACATGGTTCTTAGATAATGGAGCAAGCAATCACATGTGCGGAGATAAAGGTAAATTTGTGGAACTTGATGAAAAGGTAGAAGGCAACGTTTCTTTTGGAGATTCGTTAAAGATTCAAATTCGTGAAAAAGGTACCATTCTAATTTCTTCAAGAGATGGAAACCATAGATTTATTAATGATGTCTATTATGTGCCTAAATTAAAATGTAATATTTTAAGTTTGGGGCAACTTCCTGAAAATTCCACATGAAAGATTGTTGTATTTGGCTTAGAGATCAACATGCTCAATTGATTGCTAAGGTGTTTATGTCGAAGAATAGAATGTTTATGTTAAATATCAAGACAATCGAAGCAACATATTTAAAGGCGGATGTGAAAGATGAAGCATGGCATTGGCATATGAGATTTGGCCACTTGAATTTTGGCGCACTCAATGCATTGGGAGATAAATACATGGTGAAAGGAATGCCCTCTGTCAACCACCCACATCATTTATGTGAAGCGTGTTTACTTGACAAGCATTCAAGAAGAAGTTTTCTAAAAGAAGTGGTGACAAGAGCAACTGCACCACTTCAACTTATTCATACTGACATGTGTAGACTAGTCAAGACATTATCAATGGTAAAAGTAGATACTTCTTACTTTTCATTAATGATTGTAGTCGAAAAATATGAGTTTATTTCTTACAACAAAAATCAGAAGCATTTGAAGCATTTAAGAAGTTCAAGGCACTTGTAAAAAATGAAAGTGGCTATACAATTAAAGCCCTAAGGTCCGATAGAGGAGGCAAGTTCATATCTAAGGAGTTTCTTGATTTATGTGAAATACATGGAATTCGTTGTCTGTTAACAGTCCCAAGATTGCCCCAACAAAATGGAGTAGACGAAAGGAAGAATATAACAATTCTTAACATGGCTTGATGTATGTTGAAGGCCAAAAATATGTCTAAAGAATTTTGGGCCGAAGTTGTTTTTTGTGCAGTTGACCGCGCATCGTAATGTTAGTCAAAATAAAATAACTAGACTATTACTATAGTAGTGGCGAGTCTAGGTCAATCCCACAGAAAGTGTGTGTAAAGTTTATGGAATGAAATTAACCGATGTTTAGGTTTAATGGGGGATTTGATTTTTGAAAAAAGAAAATAAAATGAAACTAACTAATAAAAAAATTAAAGAAAACATGAAAAAAAACGATAAAAGTGGGGAATTCAGTAGAGACCCGGTTCTTTGGTTCAATCTCGGCCTACAACCTGACTAAGCATATTTTATTAATTTGTTGTTCTTTAACCTCTCCTAGCAACTATTAATTATGGGTTAATAATTAACCCGAGTTTTCTCTTAGATTTTGTTTAATCAAGATACGATCATTAATTAAACCTAACCATCGAACAACCTAGGATACGATCTATAGATTTAATTAGGCAGTAACATTATGAATTGGAAAAATCGATTAATCAAGGCAACAACCACATACGATGCGTCATTTAACCTAGGTTATTTTATCCCTAATGATTACGAATCATTAGTCGCTACACATGAATTTTAATATAACAATTACGGATTATATCGAA
>JANKYF010000225.1:61930369-61943184 GCA_029829435.1 Erythroxylum hondense
TATGTAATGCAATAAATAACATAAATAAGTACAAGAATAAATTAAACTAATCATTACAAGAAAGTAGTTAGACTAAATAAGAAATTTTTTAAGCTAAATAACTACGAGGGAAGTACTATGTAATCAAAACACGAAGGCTAACTATTAAACGAAACACTCATAGGAAAATATTTAAAAAGCTTAAGTGAATAAGAAAGACCTCTTTATGTAAGATCCTTTATTTGTATCCTAGTACGTTAAAGTTTCAGCAGAGTTATATCATTCTTAATCACTTCCTCGCAGTTCTTCTTTAAATTTCCTTTTTTCTCTACAGTCTCTAAATATTATTTTCTCATATCTTCTTGCTGGATCGCCAACGAATCTCTTTTTAATATATCCGAACCACTTAAGACTCGTCTCTCTTAATTTTTCATTAATACTTTAATTTGTCTCTTACTAGTACATTCTTGACCTTATCTCTTCTAATAAAATTACACATTAACAGGGTAACCTTATCTTTGCCACTATTAGTTTATGACTATATACTTGTTTGATAGGCCAACACTTCGTCTCATATGACATAACTAACCTAATAACTAATTGATAACATTTATCTTTTAAGCTTAAGTGATATCTTCTTGTCATATAAAACTCTTTATGTATTTTTTCATTTAAGTAACTTTAATCTAATACGGTGGACTGTATCTTCATCGATTTCTACATTGCTTTAGATGAAAGACCTTAGGTATTTAAAATACCTTTTTTGTAGTATAATTTATGAATCAATCTTTACCTTCATATCAAAAGCTACGGTATAGTCTAAAAATTTATACTCTTCGTACTAGCCTTTATAGTAAGTGAAGATGTAAAACAAGTTTTCATTCCAATATCTAATAGACCTCAAATGAAGAATTTATGTAATCAAATGGAACAGCGCAACCCTCGTTTTGTTCTTAAAGTGACTGGTTCTATAGGTATAGAATTATTGGTGTATAAAAGAAAGTGTGGATTCTAAATTTTGTGTTTGTAGACTTCTGCCCTAAAATATCAGTTTTAAAGAAGATAATAAGTGCCCAAAATAATCTGGAGTTGTCTTCTCCTTCAAAAGCAGACATCGACTAGACAGCGTCGGGCCTTGAAAAGAAGATCGATTATCATTGTAGTGTCTTTTCAATTTTCATTTTTACTCCCCGCATATTTTAATTTTCTAATTGATCAGTGGGCTTGACGAAGAATAGCCTAAATATATACTGAAGTGGCTGATAAATGGTAGTGTTTTAGGTTCGTCTGCAGTGCTCTTGGAGCCCATGTAGAAACTCTAAGTAGGATGTGTGTAGGCCATGCAAGCAATAAGGCAGGCATCAGGAAATTCAATGGGTCTTTCGTTCCTACCTCAATTTCCAGGCTTCTTAGTTTATCATTTCTGAAATACCAAAAGGCTAGGCCTTGAGTGGTGGACCTGGAGGTTGTGGTTGTATTTCATTTGGTAGGCTTCCAAATTTACTGTTTTAAACATAAAACAGTTTTGAATATTAATTAAAACAAGTGTTAGTTCTCTTCCATCATTGAACTACAAGGTTCAGTGGCTCTGAATTTACCATTCTCGTGCAATTTTATCAAACGATATGAAAGTTGCCAAACTGATAAGATATTATTGGTGCCAAAGTACAAGATTTTATTATTATTCTTGTTGTCATTTCAAAATTGACAGTAATGTAGCTTTGGAGCTAATTTTTTAATCCTTTCCTTGTCCTCTTATATTGATCTAGTTCTTCTCAATTTAGCAGGGCAAATGAGCACATTGGTGCTAAAGGATTAATCAACTTTTTTAGGACTTGTGATTTGTATCATATTAATCTTAAGCCATTGGGACATCGCCACTATAATATCAAGAGCTAGGCGTAGATAGATAATATCATGTTTACCTACACTAAAACTAGGGCATCATTGTTGGAACCACTCCAATAACTCATACAACAAACCTAACAACATACTCATGACATCTGGTGTTGAACATAGAAAGTTGAGGATAAACAGGATCAACCATTCTTCATACCAAAGAGGAAGTAATTGAACCCTTTAGGTTCAGATGTGAACACAAATGGTAGTTCTTATCCTTATGTAAGGATTCCCTATTATTGACGACATTATCTTGTGGATGCCCACAAAAATCTATTCCAGCAGGGTTGCTTCTTAGTCTACTATATATAGCTTCTCAATGGGACAATACCAATAAATGGGACACAATAAAAACCCTACCCTAATGTTAGAACAGTTCCACACTGTGCTTGTTGTAGGTTAGTGAATCTAGACCTTCCACCACAACCCCTTTCAAGTTCAGGATGTTGATCAGAGAAAAATAAAAATACACGGTAGCAACATGCTTATGATAATGATACTTTCATCTTTGGACCACCCAAATGGTTAAATGCTGTTGGTTAATTACCCTCCAAATTGCAAGCCTTTTCAACTACTTAAAGGACACCAAGTTTAACGTTTGTATTCGTTTAGTTATATGACAAGCTACATGAATTGTGTAGCTAATCCAGCTTCCAAACATCAAATGGGACACCCTGAGGACAAGATGTTAAACTTTTTTT
This sequence comes from Erythroxylum hondense, assembly GCA_029829435.1. Lineage (NCBI taxonomy): Eukaryota > Viridiplantae > Streptophyta > Magnoliopsida > Malpighiales > Erythroxylaceae > Erythroxylum > Erythroxylum hondense. Next base: position 61,932,949 of record JANKYF010000225.1, read on the forward strand.
ATTTCTACTTTCTGCTCAAGATTATGCCAGCCTCATTATTGTAAAATTTGGCAAGAGATGAAATTGCATATGATGGTAATCATTCCAAATTCCACTCTCCTGACCTTTATTTCTTCTTAATTCTTAACCTTATAATTATTGTTGTCATAATTGATATAATTACAATGAGGGAGACATATAAACCAAAACGTAATCATCATAGTCTGTGTTGCTGTTGACACAATTGTTTAATTTCATTTCTCATTCATAACCTGGCGATCAGCACGTAACCCTATAAAAAGCGTCACGACCATTGAAAATGACACCGAAATTGTCATTATTAAAAGTCACGCCTCGAGCAACAAGAGATCATTAATGTTGCTACAATGTGCATGTTTTTCTGTGCAGGACTCTTGACCATTGAAGTCAACAGTCCACAGGAGTTGGGTGTGGTGTTTATTATATTTGACAACTGCAATTAGTTTATCCTGATGCACGTGATAATAATTAGGAAGGTGGAGCTAACGAGCATTTTAGACAATGCTACCAACATATTCTTCTAAATATAAATGACCAACGTGCCTAATTATTTCAAATATTTTAAATTGCAAATCGACTATGAACTTTGTAGTAAATTTAGAATCAAGTCATTTTATGGAGTTGAGGAGTTCCAAAAGCATAAGTAAATACTTTTTCTACTTTTTAGAAAATTAATGGCATTGAAGCGTTGAAAGAAAAGCATATTTCATCCAATGTAAAACAAACACATTTAATTCAATGTAAAATAAGTGTTGGGTTGCTCCTTAAGCTATAATTAATTTAATTTTCATGTTCTTCAATAGCAAAAAAAGAAATCTTTCCTACATTTGTCTTTCTTAATTAAAAAAATTTATGCATTTTTAAAGGTGAAGAAGATTTATTTGCATATCTTCTTTATTATGAGCGAAAAAGAGTCCCAACAATTCAATAGATCTCTCAATTTATACTTTAATCACTAAAATATAATTTAAATATCTTTTCTTAATCACATAACGTATTAAAGTTTCATGTCATACTTTTTTTTTGACGAATTCGTGTCATACTTTTACACACTTGAATATAATAAATTTCTCTTAAAGTTTTTGTACTAATTTAAAATACTAATAATAAAATTCTCTTAATATCTAGCCGAACACCTACCTTTAACTAATCTATACTTGGTTGATTAGAAGTTATTTAGCATATCTCATAGCTTAACACACTACATTTATTACGTGACTTTTATCCATAGCAAAAGCAAATATTTAGTCTAATCAAACCCTTAGAAAAACACTCACAAGGCCATTTAAATCACTTTTTTTTAAAACACTTCAAACTTTTCCAAAATCATTTCCAAAATCATGAAACATCTCATTGATAAAATGTAGATTCAAAATCATTTTAAAACCTTAAATTTTATTTGAAGATCAAAGGTTTTTTTTCCAATCAAAATAATTTATCTTGATTATTAAAGGATTTATGTATTATGTCATGCATGTAAATGATCATATAATGATTGAACCCTTAATTTATTTAAATGACTAAGATAAAGGTTTCTATAGATATTACAATAGTTATTACCCATGAAATGATTTGTTATTTCTTGTTCTTGATTGTTCACCTAAATTTTTTTAAAGACCCTTGGAATTATATTTGGTAATCTACTTTATTCATTTTTATTTTTTAATCACTTTGCACTTTCACTTAACTTGATATTTAACCCTTTGCTAGAATCTTTGATACATTACCTTACTAATAAATCAAAGATAAAAATATCAGTATTAATATATTTTGTTATCACGAATACTATGAGCTCGACTTTAACTTGGTCTATTGCTTTTTAATAATTTGAAAAATATTTGGTGGGATTCAAAAAATAAATGACATTAAATATATTTCCCATATTTCAAAATAATAGATAATGTGTGTTCCTTCTTAATTCATACATCATTAATTTATAAAAATCAAGTTTCGACATCACCATTTTCTTTCTCCTTTTTTTATCAACATTAAAAAAGATATATGATATATAAAGCTACAAGCATAAAAAAAAACCAATAACTTCCCTCTCTCCTTTTTCTAGAATTCTATCATATAGGTAAAGAATATATGTAAAATTCTTATCAAATAAATGAACAATTTTCAAAATCATTTACTAATTTGAAGATCAATACTTCTTTTTCCTTAGGTTGATGCAATAATTATCTCCTTGAATATGTATGACAAGTTGATAAATGTTATCGATTTGAAAATAAGCAATTACCTGCTTTTATTTATTACCAACCATTACGTTCTTTTCTTCCTCCCTTAGTTCAACAATTAACTCTTGTTATATCACTTTTCTTGCTTTACTTATGTGAGAGCTCTTGGTGATTTATTCTTTGAACTCAATTGATAAAGATATTATGATTACTCCATATACAAGTGGCACCATTATTCCTGTTCATTAAATACCACTTAGTATTGATATATATATATATATATAAGGTAAAAAAAAATCAATATGTAGAGATGGCAATGGGTTGAGATTGAAACAGTCAACCTGAGTTTGGCTTGAACTTGAGTCTGATCAGACTTATATGTCCAAAGGTAACTATTTATCAAAGTACAAAATTATATTGCTTTGCATGTGAAAGAAGTTTAAGCTTCATATTAAGAATCCCAAGCCCGAACACAACTTAAATCTTTAAAAAAGCTTAAATATTAGCTTAACCTAAAATCTAAAAAAGACTTGAGGTCAACCTAAAGCCTAGTCAACTTGGGTCGAGTCCATTAACTTTAGGTCGATTGGGTTTGGGCCCTTTTTCCATCCCTATCAATATGTTCTAGGTATTCACATGACTTAGGCTCTTAGAAATTAATTCTTAAACCTTTTCTAATCTATATCTTTTTATTTTTACTTATCAAATATTGTTGAACAATTTCTTTTTATTGGATCATAATCACCACAAAAAAGGCATACCATATTATAAGAATTGGAAGTGTTAATGTCATATGAGAAAGACCTACAATAATATGACCTATATGCAATTTTAGGTCTTGGTGAATGGTTTTGGTGATGTAATGCTCTCGTTTTGATAAATGGGGGATTAGGAGTTCTCCTTGTGTGACTTTGAGGCCTTGAATTGAAAATGACATGATTCTTAATTGAAATATATCCTATGATGAATTGGAGCATATGTAATGTTGGATCCCGTTTTCAGAACCCAACTCTGCTTGATACCCTACAATGTTGGACCCTAATTTCTGAGCCCAACATTTGGAGACACTTGACGGAAACAATGATTGCCCTCAACTATACTAAACCTGTTTTGGGACAATTGGAATAACCCTCACTAAGTAAATCGGATTAGGAGGTTCTTTGGATAGTTCGAAAGAGGACTTCAAGGTCTACCACTTTCATGAAGACCTTGAAGACAAATTATATCATCTGAAGGGTCAAAATGGACCTGACGATGGTATCAGATGAATAGTGAATAGAAGAAGGAGTCTTGGTTACATAAGCAAAAAACAGACGAAACAAAAGACAAACAAAGCAAAAGACAGACGAAATAAAAATGCAAACGAAACAAAAAGACAGACGAACCCAAGTCAACTTAAGACGGTGCAACTCTTAAGACGAAGCGGGGTCAACTTAAGACAAAGCAAAGTTAACTTAAGACGATGCAACTCTTAAGACTATATGATGTCATTACAGACGATATGACGTCATCACAAATGATGTGTCTTTACAGACGATGCATCTTTACAGATGAAATGACGTCATCACAGACGATGTGACGTCATCACAGACGATAAGTCTTTATAGACGATACATCTTTACAGACGATGTATCTTTACAGACGATGCATCCTTACAAGCGATGCATCCTTACAAACGAAGTGATGTCATCACAGACGATACTATGTCATCATAGACGATACTATGTCATTACAGACGATACGTCTTTACAGACGATACATCTTTACAAGTGATGAATCTTTATAAACGATGCATCCTTATAGATGAAATGACGTCATTATAAACGATGTGACATCATCACAGACGATACGTCTTTACTAACGATGCATCTTTACAGACGATGGATCCTTATAAACGAAATGACGTTATCACAGACAATGTGACGTCATCACAGATGATACATCTTTACAGACGATATGTCTTCCCCTTATAAAGACCATAACTTTCGACTCCGAAGTCTAAAGTTTCTATACTACATATCGTTGGAAAGCTAGAAAAATAAGCTACAACTTTCCAGGGACAACCTTAACTAATTTTGCCTCAATTAGTCTAGTTTTTCCCCGAAGAGTTGGCATACAATTTCTACACCTATGAAAGACTTAGGTCATGAACTGCACATCTACCCAAGATACGTGAACTTACACCTAGGGACTGTTCAGTTCTAGACTTATTTGCCAAAGCAACAGAAACTCATACATCACTTAATTACATCAATACATTTTGAACAAGGGCTTAACCCCAAAAAACAACATATACAGGATGCTTAATGTTTACATGCTTATGAAGCTATCCCAAAAATGATCAAACTAACTTAGTTACAAAAGCTACTATCTTGGAATTTGCCCAAAAGCCTTGCAAGGATCACTTATCTTCTTGATTTGCACCTGAGGAGGGAATAATGGAGGTGAGCAATACAGCTCAGTGGCTAATATATTTATAGCCATTGGCAATTGACCACAAATTTAAGCATATGTATATATCTACACACACACACACACACACACACACACACACACACACACACACACATATATATATAGATATATCCATCAGTTTAAACATTCAATCAAATTTCGCTCAAAAATCATAACATATAACACTCAAAATGCTTCATACGTGACAATTTAAAGATACATGACACTCAAAACTGAAGTTTTATCCCATGAACAGAATGAGTCCAATTTCAGAGCTCATATGTCACAAGCGGGTAGCCAGGAGAAGGCTCTTATCAACGTGCATGTGACGAACAGAATGATTCCACTCTCGCCCAAACAGAAGCACATAATCATGCTCAAAAATTATTTTTTATCAAATGCTCATACTTTCAAACTTCTCTTCTTTTTTTTTCATTTAATACAAAAATATCATGACCTTTTTTGAAGTATAACATAGTCATATTTCATCATACATTTACAACATTTACAACAAGTCAATTTCAAACATATACAAATAAGCAAGAATTTGCCCAATCACACAAAAATATAAATACATTACCCACCTAATTAGCTTGCGAAATCCAAGTCAAGCTTGTCTTTTTCCTTACTCTTGGGTAGGATTTCCTTGGTTTCCTACAACAACCAAAGTTCCATTCAAAACCAACGTTCCAATAAAATTTATAAACTTTAGAAAAAGCATAGAATCACAATGGATACGAATGAAATTCAAATCTAACCTATCCACAGTCCATCTAGGTTAGAAAACTTAGGATCTAGTTTAGAAACCCTAAAATCAATTGAGTTTTCCTAATCCATCTTCTTCCCACAAGAACCTCCTTGCTCTCTAAATCCTCCATCCTTTATAGAACCCATTCCTTTAATAAAGCAAGAAGAAAAAATGGTTAACCTACCTTAATAAACTTGATTTCTCTTCTCTTCTTTTTCACCGAAACTTCTTTTCTTCTCTCCTATTTTCGTTTCTCTTTTCTTTCTCTTTGGTTCTCACGACATTTCTCTCTTCTTCTAATACAAAACCATTTTTAATGATCTTTTTTTCCATTTTACCCTTCATTTACCTTGTCCTTCCCATTTTGCCCCTTCTTTCATTTACTCCATCTATTAACTCCTTTAAGCTAACTTACTTCTAACCTTCCTATATTAATTCTAACTTAATTCTAATCCTTCAATCAATTTCTAATCTCTATTCATGCCACTAAATTTATGACTAAATTCAAACAAATAATCAAACAATTGAAAAAAAACCCCAAATAAATAGCTAGATAACAAATCACTAAAAATTGGAAAAAATTTCAGGGTCCAACATGTAATATCTTTTTAAAAAAAGTTGAGGTTTGTAATTATAATGAGAATAGTGAAATTGTTTCATGCCCGATTATGGCCTTTTTAAAATATGTTTACAAGATGGCCTTGCATAAAATTTGGCCTTATTCTTTCTTTGATGATATATTGTCTAAGTCTAGATTTTTCACCATTCATAAAAGTATTAAATTTTCTTTTAACTTGGAACTTAAAAGGTGATACATGAGCATTAAAGCTTTAATGTCTATAATTGAATGTTATATGCTTATTTGATGATTTATGTAATGATTGGTCATGTAAACGCTTTCTCCTTAAAAATTTTACTGGTATTGGATGGTGCATTTCTACAAGTGAATCCAATTTTATGCCTATCATTAAAGCTCTTTTCAGTTCAAAGCTTGTTATTAAATTTTTTCCACTACTATTGTCTCTACTTTATCCACAACTATAATTTTTACTGAGACATAAAGATTTTCTATTCAATTCTCTAAAGATAAAACCTTTTAACTAAAAGGAAGTGTTTCATCCTAGTTTTTCAATATATGTAAATCTACATATAAATTAGCTACTTTGGCTAAAATTAATCAAATTGTGATAATAATCTTTACATAAATTTCACTAGAAATATGTATACTATTAATAAGAACTACTCTTATACCAATTATTAGTCTACATGTAGCATGCGAGAGGGGAGTAAATTTTGTGTTAATATTTTTTTCCTATTAAAAACTAATAAAGGAATTGCATATTCGAATGAATAGTTACAAGAAATTCATATAAGGTATTGATAAAACAAATACATTAATTATTAAATAGTGTAGGAAGAGAGATAAAAACCAATGTCTGGTAGTTTGGTTAAACAACTGTTAACCTATATACACTACTCAAGATCTATTTATGAATTCAATATCATCTTCTTTAATAAGTGAAGAAGAGTTTTCATACATATGTCTTCTTTCAAATGACAAGGAACCCTTACATATCTTCATTTCTTCGGTGGAAAGAACCCTTTATGCATCTTCTTTCTAAGGATGGTGATTTAGCTCAGGCATGGCCCGAAGTTAACAAATGTAACCTATTTTTTTTAAAATTTAAGATTTAGGTTACAATCAGGATTAGATTTCAAGGCCTGTACCTTGCTAATATTTGTATTTAAAATGGCATTGTTTTGTTATTTAATGGATAAAACGCAAACAACGCATATAAGAAACACATTTACCTCATCTTCTATGTTTTGATTCCCTAAGTCCTTTGCCACTAGCCTAGTCACTATCGTCACCCCAAGTCCCCTCCTTCCATCGCCTTTAGCATCCAAGTTATCATAGATATCAACTTTGGTTTTTTTTCTTTGCATCCATTAAAGCTTTTTAATAGCTGGAAAATCTTATTTCTCAATTCATATTTTACTGTTGGACCCCAAACTTTTCTTAGAAGACTAGAATTAATAAATGAGAAATGTGGATAGATTCAAGTTTTGCTTTGGTGTTTTTAGTGGATAAAAGATTTTTAAGTGAGAAGAACTAAGGTGAAAGTTAGAAGTAGAATGAAAGCCAAAAATGAAGTTGCATTTGTGTAGTAAGTTGATGAGGAATAGGTACATAGGTGTATGTTCTATTATTGATATTCATGATTAATCATAGATTATAAATTTCTTTATTGATGATATTGATTTGAAATGAAATTGAGAATGAGGAGTAAGTGAAGTATAAAAGGTGATCTTAGTATAATTTGTGTTAAGGAAAGATTGTGAAACAAAATGGATGGTTGATCTGGAAAATGTTTATGAAGTAGGCTTCAGTCTTTTAGCCACAAATTTTTCTCTAGTTATCTAAACGAGATGATTCTTGATTTGGATTAAACTAGGAACATATGGATACATTTCTTATGAAGACATCAAATTTAAATTCTATTTTTAAGAATGTCAAAATTTGTCATGCAGTAGAGAATTGGGTGTAGTACCTTGGATGAATATAAAAATTTATGTTTAGTATTCGAGGGAAAAGTTGGATTAATCTAGGCTGATTTGGGCAAAGATGTCTTCTAGAAAGTTGTAGGTCTTTCTTTTATCTTTCTAAAGATATATGGTAAGAAATTTTTGGACTTCTAGGCTGAAAGTTATGGCCCTATAAAAGAAGATGTATCTTCTGTCTTTTCACTTCTTCTATGTTTTGTATCTTCTATGTTTTGCTTCTTCTGTCTTTTGCTTCTTCTGTCTTTTGCTTCTTCTGCCTTTTCGCTTCTTCTATGATGACATCATCTTCTTCTATATTTCTTCTGTGATGATGTCATCTTCTTATGTGTTTTGTTTCTTCTGTGTTTTGTTTCTTCTGTGTTTTGCTTCTTTTGTGATGAAGTCATCTTCTTCTGTGTTTCTTCTGTGATGACATCATCTTCTTATGTGTTTTGTTTCTTTTGTGTTTTTCTTCTTCTGCCTTTTTATTTCTTCTGTGATGACGTCATCTTCTTTTATGTTTTGCTTCTTCTGTTTTTTTTGCCTAACCTATTTTCTGTTCCATTTTTGACCCTTCTAACAATAGAATATGTCTTCGAGGTCTTATGAAAGTTGTAGATCTTGAAGTCCTCTTTTGAACCATATAAAGAAAACCTTAATCCGATATCTGTAGGGAAAGTTATAACAATTCTCTCACTTCTTCTGTCTTTTTCCACTTCTTCTGTCTTTTTCCACTTCTTCTGTCTTTTTCATTAGTTTACTTTGTACCTATCTTCTGTTCCATTTTAAACCCTTCAAACGATAAAATCTGTCTTCAAGGTCTTATAAAAGTTGTAGATCTTGAAGTCCTCTTTCGAACCATATAAAGAACACCTTAATCGGATATCTTTAGGGAAAGTTATAGCAATTTTCTCACTTCTTCTGTCTTTTCTATTATTCTGCTTTGTACCTATTTTCTAGTCCATTTTTGAACCTTCAAAAGATATAATCTATCTTTGAGGTCTTCATGAAAGTTGTAGATCTTGAATTCATCTTTTGAACCATCTAAAAAACACTCAAATCCGATATCTGTAGGGAAAGTTATAGCAATTTTTCCACTTCTTCTATCTTTTGCTTCTTCTGTGTTTTGTTTCTTCTGTGATGACGTCATCTTCTTCTGTGATGATGTCATCTTCTTCTGTGTTTTGCTTCTTCTATGTTTTGCTATCTTTTGTCTTTTTGCTTCTTATGTCTTTTCGCTTCTTCTGTGTTTTACTATCTTCTGTGTTTTATTTCTTTTGCCTTTTTGCTTCTTCTGTCTTTTACTATCTTCTGGTTTATTTTTGACCCTCCAGACGATAGAATCTATCTTCAAGGTCTTCATGGAAGTTGTAAATCTTGAAGTCTTCTTTCAAACCATATAAAGAATATCTTAATTCGATATCTTTAGGAAAAGTTATAGCAATTTTCTCACTTCTTCTATCTTTTTCCATTCTTTTGCTTTTTCCTTTGGTTTTGTCTAATCTTATTATCTGGTCCATTTCCTTCAGATGATAAAATCTGACCTCAAAGTCTTCTTCAAAGTTGTAGATCTCAAATTTTTCTTTGATATCATCCTAAGATGATCTTAATCCAATATCTCCAGTGAAAGTTATGCCATTTGTCCCGAGACAAGTTTGATATGATTGAGGACAAAATCTTGTTTGATTCTTTCGATCATAATTTTGTTATCCGACCTCCAAATGAAGTAATTCTTAAACAGTTAGATTCCTAACATTTTTCTTTTTACATCTCCATGAAAGGTTATAGATTTTGGTATTGATTTGAAAAAGATGTATTAAATCAAGTAAGGGTATCGATTGGAAGAGTAGGAATTGGATATTTTACATGATTCAGTATTTTGATGATTTTTGGATCAATAGAGCTCTGAATAAGATGATTCTTGTTTCAAGATAAACTAGAGACATGGAGCTACAAATGGTGTGAAGAGGTTGAAATCTAATTTAGTTTCTAAGAGGTTTAAATTTTGGATATAAGTTGTGCATAATATGTTAATTTGGACAAGAGCAGTCCAAAAATGTTTGAAGTATATCTTTCGAATCACTGAACCAAATGGATTGATTTTGGTGTCATTAGAAACTTAAGACAAGGGATAACGGTTTTCTAGAATAAAGAGTTTTGTCAGAATATTCAAGGGTACTTTTGGCAAGGCACTTAAGTATAGAAAACATAAGGTATAAATGGAAGGGCAAATGGGACATTTCTCAATTATTAAGGGCATAATTGGAAGAAGAAGTGTTGTCTTGCTTATAA
>JANKYF010000225.1:61943284-61956442 GCA_029829435.1 Erythroxylum hondense
TATTTTGGTCTTTTAGTTAGTTGTTCCTTTCCTATTCCAAGTTTATATTTTCAGACCAAACAATGGAATAGAAATTCTTTATCTATTTCATGCCTTAAACCAAACAAAGTAATACACATTCTATTCTATTCCGCATCTTTTCTATTCCAAATAATAAATATTCTATTCCTTATCTATTCCATTCCGTGAACCAAACAGGCTGTAAAAGAATACCATAACAAAGAACAAAAAATTATATATCATAACCGAAACTATACCAATATTTAATACATAAATATAATACCAACCTAATAAACAAAAGAAAACTCATCGGTTATTAAAAATAAGTACAAAATAAACTTTATAATTAGAATATCATCTCTGAGTAAAAATTATATCATGTTTTAATATAATCTATACTAGTACTTTATTTATCCAATATAATGCCTAAATGCAAAAAATATCTCCGTAAGGCATACACTCTTGTACAAGAATATATTGACTAAATGAGAAGAATCTCATTTCTCAATACAAATTATACCATCACTCAGTATATTCAATATTATAGTTATAAATAAAATTTACTAAAATACATGTAAAATAAGTAATAGCTTTGGTGAAAAATAAGAACACCATCTACAAGTATAAACATACATTTTCTCAATACAAATTGTATTACTACTCTGACTATTCAGTAACACTTACATCCTAAAATACCATCACTCATTACAAACAAGCAAGACATAAATTTTTAAAAGAAAATATATTGATTGAATGGGAAGAATACCATGACATAGTATGTTAGACCCCGAATGTTTCATAGAAGTTAGAACTATTTAAAGGAGAAATTTTGGCAAGTAGTCATGAGTAAAAAGCAAATGAATGAAAATTCTTGAACCAAGAAATGATAGGCAAGGGTAAAGTAGCGAATGAGAAATGTGGATATGTCTAAGTTTTTCTTTGGTGTTTCTGGTGGATAAGAGATTTTGAAGTAAGAAGAATTAAGGTGAAAGTTAGAAGTAGAATGAAAGCAAAATAAAATGAAGTTGAATGCGTGTAGTATGTTGATGAGGAATATGTATATATGTTTATGATCTGTCATTGATATTCATGATTAGTCATGGATTATAAATTTCTTTATTGGTGGTATTGATTTGAAATGGAGTTGAGAATGAGGAGTAAATGAAGTAGAAAAGGTGGTCTTAGTATGATTTGTGTTAAGGAAAGAATGTCAAACAAAATGGATGGTTGATCTGGAAAATATTTATTGAGTGTGCTTCGGTCTATTAGCCATATCTTTTTTCTCTAGTTATCTAAACGAGATGATTTTTGATTTGGATTAAACTAGAAACATATGGCTACATTTTTTATGAAGACATCAAATTTCAATTCTATCTCTAAGAGTCTCAAACTTTGTCATGAAACGAGAACTGAGTGGAGCACATTGGTGGACGAATGTAAAATTCATCTTCGGACTTTAGGGGAAAATTGGGATTAATCTAGAAAGATTTTGGCAAAGTTCCCTTCTTGAAGTTGTAGATCTTTCTTTTAGCTTTCCAACGCTAAATAGTATGAAATTTTTGGACTTCTAGGCTGAAAGTCATGGTCCTTATAAGGGAAGATGTGCAAGAGAGGAGTAGCTTCTTCTATGATGACGTCATCTCCTTCTGTGATTTGCTATCATTTGTGTTTTGCTATCGTCTGTGTTTTTCTATTTTCTGTGTTTTACTGATGCGTCTTCTTCTGTGTTTTGTTGATGTGTCTTCTTCTGCGTTTTGCTGACGCGTCTTCTTCTGTACTTTTTCGACGCGTCTTCTTCTGTATTTTGCTGACGCGTCTTCGTCTGTATTTTGCTGACGCGTCTTCTTCTGTATTTTGCTGACACGTCTTCTTTTGTATTTTACTGACACGTCTTTTTCTGTGTTTTGCTGACGTGTCTTCTTCTGTGTTTTGCCGACTCGCTCCTTTTGTCTTTTATATCTTCTATGTTTCTTATCTTCTGCCTTTTCACTTCTTCTATCTTTTGCTTCTTCTGGGTTACTGTTCATAAATTTCTTCTAGGTTACTGTTTATGAATTTCTTCTGTCTTTTGCTATCTTCTGTGTTTTGTCAACTCACTTCTTCTGTCTTTTGCTCCTTCTGGGTTACTGTTCATAAACTTCTTCTAGGTTACTGTTTATGAACTTTTTCTGTCTTTTGTTATCTTCTTTGTTTTGTTTCTTCTGTTTTTTTGCATGGCCTATCTTCTGTTCCATTTTCGATCCTTCAAACGATAAAATCTGTCTTCAAGGTCTTTAGGAAAGTTGTAAATCTCAAATTTCTCTTTGAAATCGTTTTAATATGATCCTAATCTAACATCTCTAGTGAAAGTTTTACCCTTGTCCCGAGACAAGTTCAATATGATTGAGGACCAAAATCTTATTTGATTCTTCCGACCATAATTTTGTTATCCGATCTCCAAATGAAGTAATTCTTGAATCACTAGTTTTCTTAACCCATTTTTCTATCCCTCCATAGATTTTGAGAGCTTTTGGTATTGATTTCAAAAAAATGGATTGAATCAAGTAAGGGTGTCGTTTTGAAAAAAAGAAGAAGGAATTAGATATTTTACTAAACGTACTTCAGGGTTTTGATGATTTCTAAATCGGTAGACCTCCGAATGAGATAATTCTAGTTTCAAGATAAACTAGAGATAGGGTGCTACAAATGGTACGGAGAAGTTGAATTCTAATTCAGTTTCTAGGATGTTTAAATTTCGGATAGAAGTTGTGTATAGTACATTGATTTGGACAAGAGCAGTCCAAAAATGTTTGAAGTGTATCTTTCGAATCACTAAGCCGAATTGAATGATTTTTGTGTCCTTAGAAATGTAAGACAATAGAGAAGATTCATCTTAAATAAAGTGTTATGTCAGAATGTTCAAGGGTATTTTTGGCAAGACACATAAGTATAAAAGACATAAGGCTTAAATAGAAAGGCAAATGAGACAATTATCAATCATTAAGGGCATAATTGGGAGAAGAAGTATTGTCTTGCTTATAAATGAAGAAGGAAAATGTGAATGGAGGCATAAGCAGAAGAGAATAATGAAAGGAGAAAGAAAAAGAAAGAGATAATGCCATGAAAAAGAGAGAGAAATACAAAGAGAAGAAGAGAAAACAAGTTAGGGTTTCAATTTCCTTAGCCTATAAGAGAGATTTTGAGATTGTTCAAGAAGAGAAAATGGTAGAGGAAGAGAAGAGCTTCCATTTGAGCTAAGGATCTCTTCATTTGGTGAAGAATCCAAGGAATCGAAGAAACTTATTTCAGTTAGATCAGCTTAGGGAGCACACATTAAAAATATACTAAGAGAAAGCCTTAGAGACCTCAGGTTATTTGCAAAGAGAAGAGACTTTCTGAGCAAGTCGATAAGCAAGGAAATCAAGTGGGTACATGTTTATAATAGAGTAAATAAGTCACTACTATTTTTCTTTAAAGCAAGGAAGTTTACTGATTTCAATTGCATCATAAGTGTTGCATCTTTTACTTTTACATGATTTGTGAAATCTGCTATATGTTTGCTACATGAACTATGTAATGGTTTATAAAGAGATTTTTCAAGTGATTTCTGAAAAGAATAGCAAGTTTATGAGATCAAGTGTTGAAAGCGCATATGAAATATTGTATGCTCATGAAACGTAAGTTTTCAAGAAGTGTCATTTTGGGCAACTCAAGTTTACAAGTTTTAAAATATATGTGTTATGTGGTTTTATGGTGATCCCTCAAGAACCGTAAGGTGCACGTTGACCCAAGTTTAAGGCTTCTCTCACCAGCCCGCTAGTAGCACGAAGCTCCTTCAAGGACTCCCTCAAGTTTACGACTATACAGGACCATTATATGGGAATGTGTAGTGCGTCATGTTTTAGATCCACCCAAACCATTCTAATGTGTTTATGTGCTCATGAGATGTTTGATCAAGTTTGATGCATTCATGTTTTATGACTTGTGGATTTTGGCTAAAAGCCTAGGAAGCATGTACTTTATAAACTCACTGAAAATTTATTATGACAAGTAAAATGGTTTCAAAAGTTTTTGCTTATCTTTTTATTATAAACTGTTACTCACGAGCTTTCAAGCTCACCTCCTTCCCGTCTCCACCTTCAGGTGATGAGCAAGAGATGGAGTGAAAAAGAGTCAAGGCATCACTCCAAATTTGTTTATTTTGTATTTCGCGTTTTCGGATTATGTTGTAAGGTGGCTTGAAAGGTCATTACAGCTTTGTAAAATCCTTTTGTTTTGAGGATATTGAAATATAAATGATGACAATTATTTGTATGTAATGTATTAAAGAGTATGATGCAGTAAAGATACGCTCAAGTCTTATGATATTTGCAAGAGGTTGGGTTTCGGAATCGGTGCCTAACATTTCCTCTCTCCTAGTTTTCATAATAAATCAATACACTTACAATAACAAAAATACCAATAGTTTTTTCCAATTCACCAATTCTCTTATTCTCATGTTTTACCATTTAGTTCTTTTTAGATTTAGGTTTTTCTAATTATCATAATAAAATCAAGATTGAAACATTTTGTTGGAGCTTTATAGCATAGGATTAGGAACATAGAAGAATCATTAGAAAGGAGATGAAGTAATGCATGTGCCACCTCATGCATAACCAAAAGTACTAATAGAGACGTCTAAAGAAAAATCTTATAAGATTTTGTGTATCTCTAGGTTCCATTTAAGGTTTAAGGTACGGGTTCCATTGATCCAATTTTATTCCTATGATTTTACTTGTTTTTGGTTTTTGTTTTTTCGATTTATATAATAATGTGTTACTTGTCTTCACCTGTTATTCTCTTATTTATGAGGATTACTGGTTATTTTGTGATATACATTTTGAAGTTTAGTTTATGTATATTTGTTATTACTATCTAAATGTATTTTGCTTAAGGGTTCACAAGGGGCATAACTAAGGGCTTTATAAAGTTATTATATGGAGATTCATTTTTAATTGGTGTTTAATCCCCATTTAAGTGATTTAGTCATTTTTTTTCTTTATTCTATCTCCAACTCAATTATTGTGTTTGTGAGATTTCTGTTCTTACTTATATAGAAGTGTGAGAAATCATCATTTGTAGCTTTTTATTTGTTTTGTATATTTAAGATTTTTGTAGTTTATTGTTTGATACTATATTCTTTTGGTTATAGAAACTAGATTCTCTTCTAGGTCTTTTAAATTTTATCACTTGAGTTGTTTTTAAACGTTTTAATTTTTTTATTATTGTGGAATTTCTAAGCTTACATCTTATAAATGGTCATTTCAAACTTTTTAAGCTCAAACAAGCTTGAGCTTAGGCTCAAACTAAAATAAAAGGACTCGCTTGTTCTTTGTCATATGCAAAGAGGAACCCTAACAATTTGATTTCTCTTTTAAATGACTTCTCTCGCTTATATATAATTCAAGAACTCCTTTATTGATCACAAAGCACTAAGAGTTCATATCATGCTTACAAACATATGAACATAATAATACTCTTTCCAAAGCCCCCTTTAGGCCTAAAGACCCTATATAACTAATATATAGTTTATTTAAACCCAAATTAACTCAAATAATTGTGAGACATGATTTCTAGCCACATTCAACTAGGAAAACACCTACCTTTGACTAGCCTATATTTGTTTGACTAGAAGTTTAGTTAACCTATCCCCTAATCTAACAAACTTCACCTGTTTGGTAAATTTTTATCCTTATGTTAGGCTAACTGAAACAAAACCCTTGAATTAGGCAAACCGTTACAAATACTAACTTTTAAAAATAATTTGTCATTAATTTTTAAAAGCATTAAACCATCTTATTTGATAAAAAATTGATTCAAAACTATTTCAAAAGTTTACTTAAGTTTGTTTAAAGATCAAGAGATTTTATTTAAAGTCTAAAAAAATCATCTTGAATGTGAAAAGATTTAGTTATTATGTCTTACATATAAATAATCATGTAATAACTGAGTTTCTAATTCATATAAATAACTAAGAAAAGATTAAAATGTTTGTTACACATGTTGTGACTTCATTATTTCTTGTTCTTGGTTCTTTCATTTTAATTTCCTTGAAACTCTTTTAAATTGTAGTTGGTGTTCCATTTTGCTCATTTTTATTCTTTAATCACTTTATCCTTTATTGAACTTGTTCTTATTAACTTTTGCGTGAATTTTTGATAAACTGACTCACTAATATTACTAAAACTAAAAACATTAATAGTAATTTATTTTAAAATCATTAGAACTTTGTGTTAGAACTTTACTTGATATAATAGAATGGTTTAAAAAAATGGTCATTTTTACCTTCTTAATACAACATTTGACAATCGATACATGTGTATAATTTGAAGTGATCAAATCTTGAACTTTGGGCTCTAGATTTAATTTGTTAAAAGGCTAGCAAAATAAAGGTATTATATATTTTATCATTAATTTAAAATGATGATTATCTATATACGTATATAAATGGGACATTAAAGTCTAAACTTTAGATTCATATTGTTGTTTAAAAGTTTATAAATGACATTTTTAACTAAAAGAACATGTAAGTAACAATTCTACCTTATATCTTATAGAAAGCTTAAACTTTTACCTTTTTCAATTATCCCCCCATTTGACTTAAATTTTAGAATCTAAATGGTAATTCAACAGAGGAAGTTAAAGATATCCATATCAGGCCTAAAACAAATAAATCAGACCTAAAGTTGTCAACATTCATGATTCACACACACACACACACATATATACATATTTATATGTGTGTATGTGTGTAACTATGTATGTATATTACTAGTTTGAAATATGCCTTAGATGTTGCTAAAAAAATAGTTATAGTTGCCCTGATCAAGTTTAGATGTTAAGCTAATTAAGTTGACTTGATAGATGTTAATTGTATTCAAAATAAAACTTAAAGGAGTTAAGAAATGTTGAAGATAAAAGGACTCTAATTGAAGATATGGTCTGCAATTAACAAATTATTTTCTAATAATAGGTTCAACTTACTGGTGCATTAGTTTATGCAAGTCTTGTTGTTATCTTAGTTATTAATTCAAATATAACTAGTATCAAATCGCTCTTTTTAAAGGATCTGTATTGCAAATTGAGAGCTAACTATTAGTGTTTCAAATAAAATACAATTATTTTCTACCTCATATTGCTAGAGTTTTGCATGAATATTTTTCATTAACAATAAATAACTATATTACTAAAGTGAATGGCTTCAAAAAGTTTCACACTAATTATACCTCTAACATTCACTAGTGAAAATTATCAATTGACGGTTGTTAAGATAACTGCTTCTTAGTAGTTTTGGGATCTTTCAGAAATAATAGTAGAGGAGATAGAAATCGTATCATTATCTGAAAATCATATAATACAAAAAATCAAGGATCATCAAAAGAGATCCTTAAAAAAGTTTAAAGCTAAAATTTGCCTTTTTTAGCAATGTTTAAAATTTTATTCTCAAGATCATAATATTGGAAACATCTTTTCAAATATAGGAATATCTTATATCTGAATTTTATGATAATGTAAGAATAAGAAATATGTGAATCTTAAAATCTTTAATCTCAAGGAAGAATTTAAGTTAAAAAAAGAAGAAAGACTTCTAAGACTTCCAAAGAGTATGCAAATAGATTGCTAGAGATTATCAACAAGCTTATTCTTTCTGGAGTTGTTATGTCTAATAGTATAGTAGTCAAGAAGCTTTTTACCATTCTACCTAAAAGATTTAAAGTTAAGATTTATGTGTTAGAGAAATTTAAAGACGTTTTAGAAATTATATTGGCAAAGCTTCTTAATATTATGGAAGCTCATGAATAAAGAAGGTAAATTAAAGAAAATGGTACTTTTAAAGCTTCCATGCAACCCAAACTTGAAACTTGTGATTTTAGTAAAGAAAAAGGAAAAAGTGGAGGAAAAACCAAGGCAATTTAGGTGTAGATGCTATCAAAATTAGAACTTCTAAAGCAAACATCAGTGATGTAGGCAACAGTAGAGCAAGCAAAGACAAAGGAGTTAATCATTCCCTTTGTCAACACTATAATTAGTTTCAGTTTTAAAACAAACCTGATGTAAAGTGAAATAAGTGCAACTAAATAGGTCACTTGGACATGATTTAAAGAAATAAAAGGAAGCAATAGGTTTAAAAAGAGGAGAAACAATTGTTTGTGGCTTCATTTTATACAAGTAGCAGCCAAGGTGAAACGTGGCTAGTAGATAATAGTTACATAAATCAAATGACCAATTAAATAGAGTTTTTCAAAGAGTTTAATAAAACATAACTTTTTCCAAGGTAAGAGTTTTTCAAAGAGTTTAATGAAACATAAATCAAATGACCAATTAAATAGAGTTTTTCAAACTCTTTCTAAAGTCAAAGTGATTATTGATATACATTATGTTCCAAAAATTGATAATGTTGGTCAATTACTTGAGAAAGCTTTTAAACAGCATTTTGAGTTGATGAAATGTATGATTAAAGATGAAAAAAGTCTAGAATTTTTTATTTTAAATAAAGGAAAATAGCTTAGCACTTGAACTAATAAAGAAAGAACAACTAGCATATTAAGCTCCTATAAAACTCACTATCCTTTGGCATAAAAGGTTGGGATTTTACTATCATTTTAGTATCCTTTCAAGATGGAAACTTGAATTAGTGAAAGGCATAGATCCATTGGAAGAAAGCATCTCAAGTTGCAAAGCTTGTCAGCTTGACAAGTAGGCAAGGAAACTCTTTACACAACAAGCTTTGAGGGCCTCACATAAGCTTCATTTTGTATATACTAAGCTTCAAGGTCCTTATAATACATTATCTCTTAAAGGCAGTAAGTATTATATTGCCTTTATTGATGATTTATCAAAATGTGTTGGATTTTCTTTCTTATGTTCAAATCTAAAGTAGCTATTTTGTTTTGAGGATTCAAAATTTGGGTAGAAAATCAAAGTTGTTGCTAGATAAAGGGGTTGAGGTTTAATAACAAAAATGAATATGCCTTAAAACAATTTAACAAATTTTATGAAGAGGCTAGAATTGATCATCAACTTATTGCTCCTTGCTCTTTATAGCAAAGCAAACTTACTGAAAGGAAAAATCCATCATAAAGATTTTGTGTATGAGAAGAATTTGTTGTTGCATAAGAAGAATTTGCCTAAAAAATTTTAGGTAGAGATCACCAATGCTACTATCTTTTGTTGAACAAATTACCTATTATAGCACATCATAATCAGACACCTTATGAAGTATGGTTTGGTTAAAATTTTCCTATCCAATTTAAAAGTGTTTAACTATTTGTATTTCTTTTATATTCCTCAACTTAAGAAAGACAAATTAGATACAAAATATTGATTCGTTATTTTAATAGGCTTTTAATAATACTCCAAGGGCTATATAATATTTCATCCTTAAATATAAAAGACTAGAAGAAGTATTGTATTCTTTGAGGAAGAGTAGTAAGATTGGAAAACGGATGGTGATGATCAATTTAGTGGACTATTCTCGATGATGAAGATGATGATGAGCAAGTAATCAAAGGTACTAGATTGCTTTATAATATTTATACAAGATTCAATTGTAATACTAAAACCAACAAATGCTGAAGAATCAATGCAAGAGCATAAATAGTTTGTTGCCATGGAGGAAGACCTTCCAACGATCGAAAAATATCAAAAATTAGTATCTTATTAAACCATCCCAAAATAAAATAGTTATTAGGATAAAATGGTACTTAAGGAATAAGTTTAATATTGATAGATCAATAAATAAACATAAAGCAAGGCTTGTATGTAACCTTGTGAAGAAAGGTTACGTACAAGTCTTTCAAGTGAATTTTTCTAAAACCTTCACTCTTGTGACAAGACTTGAAACTATCCATTTTTTCTATTTTTGCATGAAAGGTTAGAAAATATTTTAACTTGATATAAAGTCAAGATTTTTGAATTGTTTCTCAAAAGAAGATATCTGTATTAAGGCTTTATTATAAAAAGATAAGAGGAGAACGTGTATTTTCTAAAGAAGACATTTTATAGTCTCAAGCAAGCCAAAAGGCCTGGTGTAGTTGTATGGATGAGCACCTATTGAGCTTAAAATTTGTTAAAGTCTAAGTGAAGCAACATTTTACGTGAAACAGGAACGTGCTAGTACAATTTTTATCTCAGTTTATATTTATGATCTTTTAGTCGCAACAATTAAGAGCTTGGTGGTGTTTTTTAGTTCAAATGATGAAGGAATTTGATATGACTAACTTGAGATTAATGTCTTAATTTCTTAGTTTGAAAGTAAGGCAATAAAAAAATTCTTAAGTAGTCAATACAAATAGAACAACAAAATCTTGAAAAATTTTCAAATAAAGGATTGTAAATATATTAACACTTTTATGCAGCCTATAGTCAAGAATTTCAAGGTTGAGAATCACAACAAAAGCTTAATTAGATGTCTCATATACCTCACCGCTTCCAATCTTAATATTGCATATGATGTAAACTTTTCTTTATCTAAGTTTATACATTTATGCATGTGAAAAACACATGCACATTTTTAAATGTGTAATAACAAGGAAACAATTGATTATGGTGTTAAGCATGTAAATTATCAAAATTTTAAGTTAGTAGGGTTTTTTTACAACAATTGAGCATGTTTGATTGAAGATATGAAAAGTACAATTTAGTGTTACTTCAATCTTTGGTTCATGTGTGTGTCTCAAAAAGTAAGAAATCATATTTCAAAGTATTATAGAATATTTTTTTTCGGTAACTACAACACCAAATTATGCAATATGAAAAATTATGGAGGGTTTGAGTTTGGTATAATAAGAATCAATATAAATTTTTGTTAATAATCAAGCAATCATATTGACTTTTCCAATTCAGTATTGTCTAAGGTTAAATTCAATTTTTTTTAGAGAAATTTAGAAAGAAGGAAAAGTTTCCTTATATATTTTGTACTACTTAGAAATAAGTAATTAACATTTTCACAAAAGCTAGGAATGTTCAAAATATGCTTTAGACGCTGTTAGAGAAATAGTTACAGCTCCCCAAATATTAAAGTAATTTAGTTGACTTAACAGATATGATCAATTGTGTTCAAAATAAAACTTGAAAGAGTCAAGAAACGTGGCTGATAGTAAGACTCTAGTTGAAAGCATAGTCTACAATAACACTTAATTTAATTTTTAGGAACAATTAAAGTATGTTTGCATTAGTTTATGCAATTCTCTTTTGTTATCTTAATTAGTTGATAATTTGTTATGATCCCTGATTTTGTGAATTTTTATTATGTTTTTCTGTATATATATAAATCAGTTTGATCAATGAAATATGTAAACTTGTTTTAGTCAAACTCAACAATAGCAGATCACCAATATAACAAGTATATAATATTATCACTTATCTGCTGCATGCAATATGATGGCAGTAAACTCATTTGGTGTGCATCAAGTGTTTTTACGACTCATCAGTGTTTTCTATAGATGCACGAGGGAGGAGTTCATCTCCGATTGCAAATGCTCCTTCTAATAATGCAAGTATTGAGAAAGGGAAGTGCCCCTTCTAATTTGATGAATGTGACCCTCTGTGGTGGGAGATGTCCTGCCACTTGTTTATATTGAATGTTTATATTGAACCATAATAGCGCTTGTGTTGTTTTATAATATCATATAACTTGTAAAGCGTTTCGGTAGTTAATATAGTTAAGGTGATCAGATACTGGCTTGCCTAAGTAGCCAGTGTGGATCGATTTTCATTGAGTCATCATGTTTGGATGGTAACTTTGGTGGTCTTAGCTAGGATCAATTTTCAACCAAAGAAAAATTTTGAAACCTTGAATCAGGTGGGTTTCAAAGCATTAGTTATTTTTGTTGCAGCAAATTAGGAAACAAAAAGAATTAGTTAGGACTTTCCTGAGAGAAAATTAGTAACTTACAGCCCTTGGGTCGTCTATATTCGAACCTGAGCTTGGGTCTAACACAGCCGACCCGACCAAGTAAAAAATGCATTAATAAAATAGAAAAAAAGAAGACATATTATAGCCGACTCCTTAATTCATACTCTAACCTCCATATCTTTACTGAAAGTAAACCATTTAAAAGCTTCTTCAGTCCCTGACTCTATGCATGCTTTTTTCTTATCAAATCCCCAAGTTACACCGGTGACTTTGACCAATGACCATACATGCTTGAAGAGAAGATCCACCAACCCAGACAAGACAAGAAGAAGACAAGAAAGAAATCGAGCAATAGACACCGTGAAAGTTTCAGATTTCAACCCACACTTTCAAACCGTGAAGCCAATTGGGCTCTAACGTAAAGTTTAGGAAAATTGGAGCTTTTGCTTTGGGAGATCATCCAACAAGAATGCTCACGTGCTTAAAAGTATAAGTACTCTAGTGAAGAAGTAATGATGGCCTTAGAGAAGGCGACAGGCATTTATGATATCTTCATTTGACGAAGCCTTGTCTGCCGGGTGGCACTGCGCATGTACTTTCATCTATGTAAATAGAAACTCCCCCCCAACTCCATTTCCTCTATTTCTTTCTTTTTGGTTCAGTTCAGACTTCCAAATAATGCCAGTTTTTTGTTTCAAGTTCACTTCATTCACTGGCAGGTACAGTTTAGGAAAGCAAGAAAAATCAAGTCATTAACGAAAAATTAGGTTTCACTATTGCAGATTACTGCAGTAGAAACACCTCCTCAACGAAAGGCAAAAGCAACGTATTACAGAATCAACTAGCTAGACGATGGTGAGTAGCTTTCTCAAAACACAATATTGTATACTGCAGTACTATAACCGAAAATGTTGAATCAGAAACAAGATAAAAATATTATTTTTAAATTAAACAGAAGTTTTATTGACGACACATGGTCATACAAACGAGAATATTGCTTCAGTTGTACTTTCCTCCTAATTCCATGTACCACATATGGAGCTCCAAAACCCTGCGCCTGCTATTTCCCAAACAACCGATTCGTAGCACTAACTGGATTGTTCACTTCCATAGTGTTGTTAATTTACATGAGAAATAATATAAGTTTAAATATAAAATGGTGATGGTAATTAAGACCTATTTATTTTTCTTTATCTTTTTATTTTATTTTCAAATTTAGTAAAAATTTATTTATTTGACATTCTTCCAGATTTTATAATTTACAAAAATCATGAAAATGGTTT
>JANKYF010000225.1:62049508-62064725 GCA_029829435.1 Erythroxylum hondense
TTGATTTTGTCTGTTCTGTCTTGGGTGGCATCCATGTATCCTCCTAGGGGGTATTTGGGTGTTACAGATTTTGATTAAGCAAATGAGTATTTTCCCTATAAAGCTAGTGTTATAAATTGATGCATTGAACAGAAAATTCAATAATGGTGTAACACAAATTCAGGTATTGAGGTTACAAAGCCAAGTGTAATGAAAAACATAGAATGTTAAGAAGAATTTTGGACAAATCAAAGTACTCTTGGCTATTGAATTTAAGATCGTTTTCATGTGAAAAGATTAGCAAAGCCCAAATTGAGAATTCGAAAATTGTGGACCTTATTGAGGAATAAAAAATGAATCCAAATTTGAGTTTGAATTGAAAAATGATATTTGGTGACTGAATCAAAAAGGTTGTGTACCTGATAAAGATAATTGCACGAAGAGATTACTAGAGAAAGCTTAAGTAACAGCCCAAGCTAGACATCCTAGTAGGAATATGCCGAAATAGTATTTAACTATTAAGGTTGTGTAAACAAATGACCGAGTGTTTGAATTGTCAACAGTCTTAACTATTGGGGATAAGATTAAACACTTATATTTTAGAGTTCATAGGATTATGAGATTAATGTACAGTTTTAATTGAATTTAAGCATATCAATCACTATCATAGTGATATCGTTAGGATACTGTATGAGGCGTTATATGACAAAAAAAGGGTCGTTCGCCTTTACATTAAAATCAAGAGGACCCAAAAATGGTTAAAGGCCATAATTGATTTGAGATACTGTTAATGTGTGAAATGAATTTGTAATAGAAATTAAGTGACTTATGAAAGATGAATGAATTGATGTATCAACATCGAGGTTATGGAATATCGTCTGATAGACATAAGAATGGAGTGTATTAACATTGAAATGATGTGGAAATTAAAGGAAAGATGAATTGTTTCTAAGAATATCACCTTGGTAAGGTGTGCTAAGCTCAATATGAATTGATCTGCAAGAAATTAGTATGACTTAGTGTTACTGATAAAAAGATGTCTTAGATTCATAACATGTGATATGTGAATATGTTAAGAAATAATGATATGATTTGACAAAAATGTATTGTCAACTTGCAAAGATGTGCTTAGATAGAGATAAAGGTGTGATCGTGTTAGGAAAAAGGGGAAACTAAGCTCAACATAAATTGGTCCGTATGAAACTATTGTGTGAATAAGGATCATGGATTTATAAGCTAGTATTACCAATAAAAGATGTTGCAGATTCACCCAGTGTTACATGAGTATATTTAGGAAATAGCATATGTTTAGGTAAACAATTTTTCACAACAAAACTTAATAAACTAAATCAAACAAAAAATATTAAATATCGACTTAAAAAGTTGATCAGTTTAAAATTTTCACTATTAAGTCTGTCAAATTCATTTAATTTTTAAAACATTGATAATAGTGATCTTATGATAAATTTAAGTTGATTTTATTATGATGTATAAAAGATTTGCTCATTTAAACTTTAGCTTAGACAAAGCGCATGATGATACAAAATTTGCCGATAGGACCAATGTAAAATTGCTAAAACAAGGATTTCGTCGATAACGTAAACCCCTCTTAATAATTATCAGGGGGTTAGAAAATTCTGAGACCATTAATAGCAGAAAAAGTAGGAAAGTAAATCATATGCTTGCTACGTCTCCTTTAAACTTCTACAGTTTGGTGATTCATAAGAAACCAAAAAGCTGTTGATTCAATATTTTGTGCAGCCATGTACATGGGTATTTGATGTTTCTATCATCTCCGTATAACTATTTAGCATCACAAAGACCAGTTCCTTCATCACAGAAGCCGTCACGATCAAGCAGTTTCTGAGGTGGGGCACTCAACAGAGGAGAAGATGGAGTACCATAAGCGTTTCTCCTCTTATTTCCACAACCTAAGCTTACTCTAGTGCTCACTCCAGTCATAGGATTTGTGCCATTTGCGTACTTGCAGAGAGCCTGAATACAACCTTAAAGTTAATATCATAGACCACAGAAAAAACCAACTTGTTTCCGTAAAGATAGGAAACATTTGCAGGCATATTCAAGATCCCAATTTGTAGTTTATATAACAGAAAATACCAAATAGTGCAAGTACCCTGAACCATTCTAAGCAACCTTGCCTGTTGAATTTGAAAGATTAATAGCCAGCAATCCAGAATGATCAACAAAGATACGCTTATGCAGAATTGTAATCTTGAGGAATGGACAACTTCGTGATCTAGAAACTCGAGAGTTGCTCAGTTCAAGTTTTTAGTATTCAACAGCAAATTTAGCGGCTTACTTTCAAGGCCAGAACCAAGTAGTGCACAGAAAGGCAACTTCAAGGCTAGATACTTTCTAACGTATACATTCTGTCCACATTATTGAAGCTGCTTAATAAGCTCGTAACAGCAGATACAGTATTTTTTATGTAAACACAACAATTTCTGCGATAGGAAAATGTCCCATTAAAAGTTTTCCAGATATTTCATTGTTGCATTAGAAACAGAGTTTCATAACAGTTGAACAACCAATATATGCCAATCACAAAAGTAGGGCTACGCTGAAAACCATATAAATTCAGCAGAACCATAACCTTGCTCATGACAAATTTTGAGTTACCATTCCCATCTTTCCATAACGGTTACAAGTCTAGACCAATTTCCATGTTCCTAAAAAAGTCATGGACTACCCAGAAAAACCCAAAATTGAACCACTTTAAGGTAGTCTCATAGTGGGAGTTCTTGTAGTCTCCAGGCACCCACAACATGGATCATCCTACATGTTTTTCACGAGGATATTCAACTCAAGGAGGCATTTTTCAGCTCCAAAGCCACACATATAATTATTCTTGCCAGCATATCTTGACTTCGCTCGTCATGGCCAACATCATAGATGAAAATATTTACTTTTGTTTGATGATCAGGGATCTAAATACGAAATTGATCCAGCTAAAAAGCTGAATTACAATGACAGAGCTAGAAAGCAAACAGGGGAGACAAGGGCAAATTCAAATTTAATTTCTTTATTGGCTCTCCAGGTCATAAGTCAAAGTTACTCCAATTTGCCTTATCAATCTCAGCTCTCTTAAAATTAAATTTCCTCTTCTGCTGTGCCTAGGTACATCATGCATATAAGTTGTTTTATATGGTAGAATGAGCATAGTATTGCCTTAAGTACGAAAGGCAGCCAATGAAGCTTAATAGTAGTTGCCATTGAGTGAATGTTAACACTCCAATTAGTTGGTCTAGTTCCTTTCCACTTTCCAAGCCATAGGTCAGAAGAATACAGCCCAACTTGCTGAATAAGAACAGTAGATATTATTCTAACGTTCAAAGTCTAATTCTCTCCATTTCTGGCTGATGCTATTAAATTGAACTAGCTAGGAACATATCACACTTACAAGAACCAAATAATGACTACAAGAACCAAATAATGACTCTTGAGTAGTATCATAGGAATTGAATGCGAGAAACACTTATTATCAGATCATTGAGGTGAAACCCTAATGGATATATTATATAAAAGAACCTGTTTCTGGGGAAGGTCCAAAACCGCATCACTGAAATCAGCTCCTTCTATAACAGCACCTCCAAGATCACTTCGAGTAAGTACTGATCTAACAAGAACAGCATTGGTGAGGTTAGCGTCATTCAGGACCTGCAAATGATTTCAGCATTTTGTCATCATAGATCTGTGCGCGCTTTTGTTAAAAGAATATATGTTATCGTACATTAAAACAAGTCATCTCAACCAATCTAAAAACACCAGATATAAGATGAAATTTTAGTTTTCCAACTGCCTTAAACCACATATGCATAAAAAACAGTTCAGTCATACCATGCGATCCATCAATGTGTCACTCAAATCTGCACCTGTTAATTGCCAAAAGAAAAAAAAAGTATTCATTTTCTCGCACCTTACTACAATTATGCATTACATCTGTGATGATAACATAGAGAAGAAACCAAACAAAAGTTTAAACATTTAGTTAGCCAAGAATTTATGTTTAGTTTCTCATGTTGTCATTGATTACTCACAAATCAGAATCCTAATCCCCAAAGAATACAATTTCAGATTCCTTCAACTGCTACAGGGCCCAGATAAATCAGAATACCGATCCCAAAATAATACAATTTTAAACCTACCTGTCTTTAGAACAAAAGACTGATATTTTGAAGAAAACACAAAATAGAAAAGGAAAAGAAAACAGTGGGCATCATCCACCGAACTGACAATGTGATATACAAAGATCAAGAAGATATTTAGCCTATTACTGGATAAGCACATAGCCTTTTTTCACCATAAGCAAAAAGAAAGAGAATTTTTACTAGGGTTTCATAAATTCCTAGTATAAAGAAACTGAAGAATTTAAGCACTCTATTCTTGAAAGAGAACAAGGTCAATCCTTGAATTTTCCACTTTTTTTCGACAGGTTCCACTTATTTTAATGACTGCCAAGCTACTTGTTGCTTCTTTGCCGATGTTTTATTAGTGATGTAACCCAACATAACCTGATCAGTTGTCTATACAATCAGTTAATATTCCAGTTGTTTCATTGACACTACAGATTTTATTGTTGCAACCTAGATAACCCCATCTATAAAATTTTGCATCAAAAACATAATTCACACCATTGTTAGATCTAACATTACAACATGACATTAAATTTGTGTTGCTCCATATACCACTTGGGTTTGGTGCCTAAGCTATTAATAGATGAGAAACTATTTGTTGGGTTTTAGAACCAGAAATTAACTAAAAAAAATACAGTAGAAAAGAGGTAATTTACTGATGGGTACAGTTTACATTGACGTTGAAGGCCTAAATATTTAGACAATGAAATAACAAACTAAGCTAATATCTCGGTAAAGATTAACAAAACAAATCAAAAGTTTAAAAGTTTAAACACCTAAAAGGAAACAATCAAAACAAACTTGGATAGCTCATAAAAAATAGGACCAAATTTTAAACAACTTTAAATCATTTTCCAACATTCCCTCTTATTCAAAGTTGTAAGATTTCTTGAACTTGATGATATACTTCCAATCATCCTTTAATGGTTGGAGCAGTTCCTCTCCAAAAAGCTTCTTCTTGGTGCTCTTCTCACTAATATTAAACAAAAAAATTTCTTCAGCTACAGGTGTCAAATTGACACTTTCTTTAGTCTTATTTTTGCAATTCCTTTATATATGCCTAAACTTCTTGTACTTGAAACACTGAGTCTTTCCTTTGTACCAACAATTGTCTTCATCATGACCAGACTTCTTGAAAATACCAAATTGAGATTGAGCTTTTCTTTTTAAACAAGAGGCCTTTGCTAAATAAGCCTCCTCAACTACCTACCGAGTTCCTTCTTTTCTCAACATCCTTCTTTGCTACCAAGCATGCAGCGCATTGATTAATTCAGTCAAGGTGATTTGATTGATATCTCTTGAATCCTCTCGCGATCCTGCTATCAGGTAGCTCTTGTTTCGTCAATCTAATTTTATTTACCACCGTCATTAGCCTGTCAAAAAACTCTTGTACAGTCTCCTTTTCTTTCATCCTCTTTTGAAATTTAACACCTGCATCCGCCTTGCTTTATCAATACCGTGATAGAGTTCTTTCAGTGTGTCCCAAGCTTCCTTGGTTGTTTCACAACCCATAATTCTTGGGAAAAATGATTTATAGACAGCAACATGAATTTGAGACAAGGCTCTTGGAACTTTGGTTTCTTCATCTTCATGAGCCCTAATTTAATTGAGTGTTGGGCTATTTCCTAGCGTAAGCCCTAATTTGATTGAGTGTTGGGTATTTCCTTGAAGTGATATTTGCCTTTCACCTTCAACCCACTACCACAAGCCAATACCTCTTAAGTGAGCTTTCATTTTGATTGCTCAAACTTGATAATTCTCACCATTAAAATTTGGAGATGAAAAAGTTTATGTATTATTGGATGTCAAGTCGTTGCTGTCTCTCAAACACTCACAGGGACTTAAGATCATAAGGAGTTCTGATATCATGTTGGGTTTTAAAACCAAAAATTACCAAAAAAAAAAGGGTAGAAAAGAGGTAATGCAAGAGGCAATTTATTGATGGGTACAGTTTACATTGATGTTAAAGGCCTAAATATATAGGCAATGAAATAACAAACTTAGCTAATATCTCCATAAAAATTAATCAAACAAATCAAAAGTTTAAAAATTTAAATACCTAAGATATAGGAAACAATCTAAACAAACTTAGATAACTTATAAAAAATAGGACCACATTTTAAACATCTTTGAACCATTCTCCAACACTATTGCCTCGATTTAGTCATGGGAAACTATAACTTTCTAAGTAGGAAAAACTATGGAAGAACTAAGTGGCAAAAGGTGGCTCATATTATTTTGGAATCATAGAATATATCAAGTAAATGTGCTGAATAATTCATGGATTCAGAAAAAGGCAAATACGACCCTATCTTGGAGATTCAAAAGACGTTACTAAATGTGAACAGTGCCTCTCTTGATATTTTGGAGGGCATAAAGAAGAGAAAGCTTGCCATCTGTGATTTTCCGAAAATTGTGGTCCTCACAAAGAAAATTCTGGTGAATTGTTTAAGAAACTGACTGATCTAGAGGTGACAATCTTTATAACATGATTCTGATGGAAAGGAGAAGATGACTTCCTTTGAGAAGAAGGTTGACCTAAATCAATAGCAAATCCCACTTCAACACTAACAAGTTTGCCAAAGGATAATGTAGGATTGCTCTATCCATCAAAGATATCAGTCCATGAAGCTACCAGTGCTCCGAAGAAAGCCATGAAGGCTGTGACTAATCAACCTAGGAGAAGAATCTCAGCCATTCAAAACTTCCCTTAAGGTTGTGGGTTAGAGACTGAACTAGTTAATAAAGAAGTTCCTTTGGGACTGGAGACACTTAACAGATTTCTAACTTTGCAAGTACATCAGTGGAAAAGGAGGGAGGTGGAATTCTGAGTGAAAGGTGCCAAAGGACCTCAATAAATATTTGTGACCTGTTAGAAACTCTAGCTTAGAATGCTAGAGATCAGTATATTATTGAGTATAATTAGTGATAAACACTGCTATTACAAGTAAATCCGAAGATCACTTCCTATACCAGAGCAGGAATTTGCTCCTCAAAGTGAATATTAGCTCTCTCTGTCTAAAATCTCACTTCTCACTAATTTCTTGATGAATGCCCTTCTCTCTCTCCTTAGTCCCCCTCTTAGCTACCCCTACGTACATTGTGTTATTTCCTTGTACCATTCAGCCCCCCATAATCCTAACTAACTCTGACATCATTCCCCCTCAGCCCCCCGTTTCTTTTTCCTTGAGTACACTCTCCATATCCTAGGCTTGTTGATATTGTCATTAGGCCTAACATTAATTCAGCCAATGACTCAGTGTGTGGAGTTTGATGAGGACAACGAGAAAGAGAGAAAAGATGGCATAGGAAAAATTATTGGGGAGATGTCACCAGGTCAATGTCCGAACGTATGCCTGTCACACACAAAAAGGCCCCTGCTAAGTCAGAATTCCCATTTCTTCGGATAAAAGTGCAGGCTCTGATGGCTGCACCAAACTGTCCTTGGACAACAAGGACAACCTTTACAAGTATTCATGACCATAAAGCCATTCAACCAAAGACTAAATGCCTGGACTTTGATATGGACAAGAGAGAATAGCAGAAAGATCACATGAAAAAAGCACAGGGAAGATGTTCTCAGGCCAATGTTTAAGCATATGCCAATCACAAGAGGAGAACCTTCCTAAGTTTGAGTTGCCTTCTTATAGGATGATAGTACAGGCATTGATGGCGGCTCCAAGTTGTCCATGGATACAAAAGAAAAGGGCATCCATCTCATGAAATAAATCCGAAAAGTTATCAAGCATCAAATTGGAAGGTTAACTAGATTTCATGCAGAAGTTTTTTTGCAGTGCTTAGATGTAAGTAAAGGAGCAAAAGTGCATAATACAATAGGAAGATGTCACCCATTGATTTTTTGTTATTACTATGTCATCAAGACGTGCAATGACAACTAGTTCATACCTGAAAAATTTGCCTTGTATGCCACAGCTTTCTCCATGTAGGCACCGTTGAAAGTTGAACCACTAAAATCTGATTCTCTCATATCAGCAGCTGTGAAATTGGCTCTTCTGTATCAGCCATGAGATTAATTAAGCACACACAAAAATGCACTTGAAACTTTTAAACAAAATGAAAAACTAAATGGATATAAGGCACAATTCAGAATAGATTATTCTCGTAGTTTACTTCCACTAGATCCCTTACATTTACATCACAATTTCTGCTTTCTTCATGCATGATTTCAGATTACAATTCAATCAGTGACTAGCAAGAAAATCATTTAGAGACAACAGGAAAGTAAATCTATCTGTAATCATAGGTTGTAACGAAAGGAGGAAAGGTATTACTTTCTTGATACTTACATCTTGAAATATTCTAACAGTTACATATTCTTATCTCTACAATCTGTTACATAGCTTTGTAAGCCAAAAGAGAATTGTTGAATACTTTAGATCTGCAAATATTCAGATCTACTTGTTCCTGTTTCTTAGGAAGTTGTTAGTCAGTTTAGAAATTGTTAAGTTGTTTAGATTTTGTGATTTTTTAAACTCCTAGAATCTCTAGTTTTCCGTTATTCCAAGCATTATAAATGAAATGGCTGATTGATGAATAAAATTATCGAATTCCATTGCTGCTAATGATTTCATTCTTCTCTTAAAATTAATTACCTTTCCTTCAGTTTTGATTCTCAGTTATTTAAAAACCTTCAATCTGGTATCATAGCCTTTTCTTACAAGATATGTAAAATGGAAGCTGAAGCTAGTTTCTTACAAATTGCTCCTCCTATCTTTGATGGAGAAAACTATCAGCTTTGGGCTGTAAGAATGGAGACATATCTGGAGGATTTAGATCTCTGGGAAGCCATGGAAGAGGATTATGAAGTTTATCCACTGCCAGTCAATCCCACTATGGCCCAGATCAAAAATCATAAAGACAGAAAAACCAGAAAGTCAAAGGCAAAAGCATGCCTATTTGCTGGTGTTTCAACAACCATCTTTATGAGAATCATGACTCTCCAAACGGCAAAACAAGTTTGGGACTATCTGAAGGAAGAATATGCAGGAGATGAAAGGATACAAGGCATGCAGGTGCTAGATTTAATAAGAGAATTCGAGTTGCAAAGAATTAAAGAGTCTAAGATAGTTAAGGAATACTCAGACAGACTACTAGGCATTGTCAACAAGGTAAGGTTACTTAGCACTGAACTTTCTGATTCTAGGATTGTTGAAAAAATTCTTGTAACGATGCCTGAGAGATATGAAGCAT
Organism: Erythroxylum hondense; assembly: GCA_029829435.1. Taxonomy (NCBI): domain Eukaryota; kingdom Viridiplantae; phylum Streptophyta; class Magnoliopsida; order Malpighiales; family Erythroxylaceae; genus Erythroxylum; species Erythroxylum hondense. Next base: position 62,058,853 of record JANKYF010000225.1, read on the forward strand.
CTATAACCACCGTGGAGAATACAAAGGATCTATCAAAGATCACTTTGGCAGAGTTGCTAAATGCTTTGCAGGCCCAAGAACAATAGAGGCTTATGAGACATGATCGTGTAGTTGAAGGAGCATTGCCAGCCAAGCACCAGGAAGTAAGGAAGAACAAGAAGAAATTTTACAAGAAAAATCAGGCATCAAGTAGCAAAAGCAGTGCAGATAACCAGATCCAAAGCAAGGGGAAAAACTCAAAGAAAAGCTATCCACCTTGTCAGCACCGCAACAAAATGGGTCATCCACCATTCAAATGTTGGAGGCCAGACGCAAGATGCAGTAAGTGCAACCAACTTGGAAATGAAAAAGAAATTTGCAAAAGCAAATATCAAAACCACATGGCAGATGCTCAAATCGCAGAACAAGATGAAGTAGACCAGATGTTTGTGGCGACATGTTTTTCAACCAATTCTATGGAATGCTAGCTGATTGACAGTGGTTGTACAAACCACATGACCTACGATAGAACTCTCTTCGAAGATTTGCAGCTTACAAAAATCACTAAGGTAAAAATCAGGAATGGTGGCTACATTCAAGTCAAGGGAAAAGGGACAGTCATGATCATCCCAAGTTTAGGTACAAAAATGATTTCAGATGTTCTTTATGTACCTGATATTGATCAGAGTTTGCTCTGTTTTATCTATTATAGTGCTGGTCAAGAGGTTTGTCATGTTAAAATGAGGGGAAAAAGCTTCTCGCTTAATCCAATGGACGAGCAGGCAGCCCATCACAATGAGGTTAGCACCACAGAAATTTGGCACAAAAGGTTTGGCCATTGTCATCTTCAAAGATTGTTGAACATGCAGAAGGAGTATATAACAAGAGGATTATCGGATCTTGCTAATTATTTGCCAAATTGTAGCGCTTGTCAATTTCGAAAACAAAGCAGGATGTCATTCCCAAAATAAACTTGGAGAGCTTCTCGAAAGCTGCAACTTATTCACACGGATATTACAAGACCTCAAAGAACGTCATCTTTGCGAGGTAGCCTATATTATGTTCTCTTCATAGATGATTTTACAACAATGTGTTGGATTTTTCTCTTGAAATTTAATTATGAAGTGCCTAAAATATTTTGGAAATTCAAGAATATGGTGAGTGGCTGCAGGATTCAAACTCTAAGGTCTGACAACGGAAGGGAGTATACCTCAGCGCAATTTAACTCATATTGCGAAGAAGTTGGCATTCAACATCAGCTTACTGCTCCTTACACTCCAGAACAAAATGGAGTTAGTGAAAGAAAAAAATAGATCAATAATGGAGACAGCTAGATGTACGTTGAATGAAAAGGAGTTGCCTAAAAAGTTTTAGGCAAAAGCAGCCAACACAGCAGTTTTTTTTGCAAAATCGACTTCCAACTAAGGCATTAGAAAATAAAACTCTATTTGAGGCTTGGTATGGGCATAAACCTTCACTAAGCTATCTTAAAATGTTTGGTTGTGGGTGTTTCGTTCATAGTCCACAAGTTAAGCGTGACAAGCTTGACAATAAGGCAACTCCAGGAATCTTTGTTGCTTACAATTCAGCCTCAAAAGCTTATAAGGCATATCATCCACAAACAGAGAAAATGACAATCACTAGAGATGTACACTTTAATGAAGAACAACAATGGGACTGGAAAAGCCTACAAGGAGCAACTGAGCTCTTGCAAAGAAACCTTCCTAAAGGAACAGAACAACGGAAGAACGAATTAGAAGATGATCCTCTAGTTAGAGGTAGGAGACTACTCTCTGACATTTATCAAAAGGGCAATGTAGCAATATGTGAACCTACTAGCCATGAAGAAGCATTCAAAGACTAGAAAAGGAGGAAAGCAATAGAAGACGAAATTTGAATGATTCAGAAAAATAAGACATGGGAGTTGGTTAACAGGCCTGAAGACAGAAAAATCATTGGAGTAAAAAGCGTGTTCAAGAGGAAGCTTAATGCAGACGGCTCCATCAACAAATACAAGGCTAGGCTTGTAGTTAAAGAGTATGCACAAATTTTTGGTGTTGATTATTTTGACACCTTCGCTCCTATTGCTAAGTTGGACACAATTAGACTGGTGCTAGCAATTGCTACACAGAGGCTGGAAAGTATTTCAATTAGACGTCAAATCGGCTTTTTATAAACAGTGTATTGCAGGAAGAGATATATGTGGAGTAGCCAAAGGGATTTGTGAAGCAAGGTGAAGAAGATAAAGTATATTTACTAAAAAAGGCCCTTTAGGGGCTAAAACGAGAGTCCACTCTTTATGTGAAACATATGGGGAATGATTTTCTTATAGTATCCCTTTATGTTGACGATTTGTTGGTGACTGGAAATAATACCAAGATCATTGAGGAGTTCAAACAAGAAATGATGCAAGTTTTTGAGATGACAGATCTTGGTCTTTTGACCTATTTTCTTGGAGTTGAAGTTAAGCAAAGCAACAATGAAGTGTTCATCTACCAAAAGAAGTATGCAAAAGAAATACTAAAGAAATTTTAGATGGAGGAGTGCAAAGAAATCATCACACCAACCAATCAAAAAGAGAGGCTGTGTAAGGAAGATGGTGATGATAAAGTTAATGAAGGTCATTATAGAAGCTTGATTGGGTACCTAATGTATCTCACTGCAACAAGACGAGACATTTTATTTGTTGTAAGTCTCTTATCTTGATTTATGCATTGTGCTAGTGAAATGAATATGAAAGCAACAAAAAGAATACTAAGGTTATCCAAGGCACTATCGATTATGGAGTCAAATATGAGAAGTGTCAACACGTCAATTTGTGTGGATTTTCTGATAGTGACTGGGCTGGCTCCATTGATGATATGAAGAGTACTTCAAGATATTGTTTTAGCTTAGGTTCGGGTGTTCTTTCGTGGTGCTTAAAGAAGCAGGAAATTGTTGCACAATCCACTGCAGAAGCTGAATTTATAGCAGCTACAGCAGCAATAAATCAAGTCTTATGGTTGAAGAAGCTTTTGTGTGATTACATATGGAGCAGCAGCAGAAAATAGAGATTTTTGTTAACAACCAGACAGGAATTGCAATCTCAAACAACCCAGTGTTTCATGGGAAGACTAAACATTTCAATGCAAGTTCTACTTCTTAAGGGAGGTGCAGCAAATGGAGAAATGACTTTAATTTACTGCAAATCTGAAGATCAGTTGGCAGACTTGTTCACAAAACCACTACCAGTAAGCAAGTTCGAGTCCTGAAGGAAGAAAATTGGGGTTTGCAGCTCTTAAAAACAAGGAGTGTTGAATATTTGCTTTTAGAACTGCAAATATTCAGATCTACTCGTTCCTGTTTCTCAGGAAGTTGCTAGTCAGTTTAGAAATTGTTAAGTTGCTCAGATTTTTTGATTTTTTAAACTCCTAGAATGTCTATTTTTCTGTTATTCCAAGCATTATAAATGTAATGGCTGATTGATGAATAAAATTATCGAATTCCATTGCCGCTAACTATTTCTTTCTTCTCTCAAAATTAATTACCTTTCCTTCAGTTTTGATACTCAGTTATTTAAAAACCTTCAAGAATCAATTCACTTACTTTTGTTTTAGTTAAATGCATTCTAAAGATCTTTTATTTTGTGAGTGAAATATCGTATACTTGGTGAAGTTAACGTTAGCTATGCTCTCCATTTCTTTGTTATATATATATAGTATTACGTGTTTCCAGATAGATTCTCAATCAGAATTAATAGAAAATGATTACCTGAAATTCTCATTCACATGAACTGCCTTCCTGCATAACCAATAAATAGCAATAAAAGGAGCTACTTTAGTCGTTCGCATTACAAATTTACTTAAGACAACACAAGTGTTGTTAAGGGTAAAACACACCTGAGATCCGCAGAACCGAACTGAGCTGCTGAACCAATACCAAACTCACCCCGAGTTTCTGCTTCGAACTTGTTAAGGTCCGCAGTAGCAGGAAAACCAGAGCCAAAAGTAACAACTGCAGCTGCCAATGCAGTAGAAACCACTGTCTTCCAGTTCACGGACGTTGAATTGCCCACCTCATCTGTGTCTCTACAATAGTCTACCTTTTCAAGGAAAATTCAGTTAGTTGGAAGCAAAATGAAGTACATGTATCAAACACTGTAAAAGAAAGTAGCAAATTTTTAGTTACCAAGAGAAAGTTTTTGCCTTTCCGAGTGAAATTGACAAACTATAGAAGAAGGCTTGGAGAGGGAGGAAAAATGGTATGGAGACATTGAAGACAAAGAAGTGGAGACGTTAAAGGCTTTAATGCTTAGGGGGGAGATAGATGTTAAAGCCATTACAAGATAGCAGTTTTCGAGCGACTAAGAGGAGAGAACAGGGGGAAGTGTGAGGTTGGCAGGGAAATGGATAAGAGAGTTTTTTGTTGGCATTGTGAGATGGTCAGCATGGTTGGCCTTACTCTGCTTCAACCACTTGTTTAGATTTTTGTTGGCAGTGTGTGATCGTAAGCATGGTTGGCCTTCTCTGCTTCAGCCACTTGTTTTCTCCATCACCACCTGTTGCTGTATATCTTCAGAAGATGGGCTGGTTTGTGGGCATCGTCCCAATAAAAGTGTTGTTGGACTTAGGGCTATTGAGCTTTGATGGTCTTGCTCTCATGGCCTTTAATTATGCCATGGATGGAGCAAGCCAATTCAGGCCTGCTTCAACCACTTAGTTATGCTTCACCAGTTTGGCATTGATTCTCTATTCGAGTAATTACCATTACCATTTCCGGTGGTTAATCTGTTATCTGATACCAGAATCAACTAACTACTATAAGTCAATTGGGAAGAGTTCATTTCTCTTTTCTTTGCTTTAAACTCTCCATTTATGTATACAGCATGTGTTTTCTCATACTATTTGCTGACAAGAACCCAAGTGTAAGACTTGAAGATACAGTGCATACTCAAAAGGACGTATCTCAAGCAACAAGGAAACAGAGAAGAGTGGCATTTCGTGTGGTAGGGGTGGGAAGGGGTTTCATATCGTTTCTGGGGCATCCATGTCTGTAAATAAGTATTCAGTTTATTACAATGCCACTATAGCAGGTTGATAGATAATACAATAATTCAGCAACAGAAGTGAAAAAGCAGGTCTAAATGTCCCTTTATTGATAAGCTGTGTTCCTTGTCTTTATCTAACTTGAAACAAAGCGATCAGATCAGGCTGATGAATTAAAGGTGGAAAAGATATGCGTGTCCCCTGAAACCCATCCAATTCTGTGGGCCGCATGCATGTCATATATTGTGTGGTTCAAAGAGAACAACAAACCTTTTACAATCTCCATGCACCAGACATATAGAGGTTTGGTGGGGTTTCCTTAGCTCAAGATAAAATGCTAAGCCATCAGGGATATATCATGTATGACCAGCACAAGGGCCTCTTTTTTCTTGAAGTGGCACGAATATGGAACACCGGGGATCGTGGGAAGGTTAAGCCACAACCCACATTAATCAGTTGTGAAGGCCAAGTTGGTTCAAATGTAATTTTAAGTTTTATATTAATTAATAACAATATTTAAACAAAAAAATTAAAGTGGCAATCGACTATTAAGAATTATTTTCTATGTAGTACTAAAAGTTTTACATATAATTCTTACTTTTATTTTTAAGGCAAAAATACATTTATCCTTCTGTATTTTATCTCTTGGTACATTATGCCCCCTCTATTTTAAAAAAGACATTGCCTCCTTTAACTACCAGTTAAAAGAGTTTAGAATTTTAAAAAAAATTTCTACCTCTGTATTATGATGACATCACCATATCTATACATGTTGCATTTTTTGGGACAAAAATACCCTTTTAATCTTTTGTTAAATAAAATACATCAAACACTCATATATTTTGCTTTATTTCATTATACCCTCTATTT
>JANKYF010000225.1:62101804-62116388 GCA_029829435.1 Erythroxylum hondense
ATAATGGTTCACTACCGGTTGAACCTCTAAATCTTAAACCTTTCCTTCGACCGGTTCAATGTTCGGTCCGGTTTTTAAAACATTGGACTTAATAAGTCATGCTAGCAGATAAAGAAAAGAAAAAGGGCAGATTAATGAAATATAAAATTTAAGAGTGTGTGAGGAAAATCCTTAAACCATGAGCAAGAATGAAAATTGAATTTTGCTCTTTATTTACATTTTTTGGAGAGCAATGTCTAATTAATTTTCTTATATTTTTAATCATAAGTTTAGTTCACGTAAGTATAGATAATCTTAATGCAACGCTTCGAATTTTCCCAAAAAATAATTTTAAATGTTCAATCATATATATATATATATATATTTGCTTTCAATAATCCATTCCCTCCGTACAAGTTTCCAAACCCGTCCAGATGTCGTGTTGGAATGATCGAAAAGCACAAAACAGATCGAGCCCGCCCAGACAATCCCTTATCAAATTAAGATTACGTGAGTCAAAAGTCACGTACCAGATGCCACCCACGCTAGACAATAATCGTCCCTTCGGGAAAAAAGGATCAGACTAGACCAGACCAAATCACGTCCAATCAAATCGCAGTAATCAGACAGCAAATGACTTTTGTTTGCATGCTTCAAAACGATACCGAGTTTAATGTCAGAATGACGTGCCCGTGCCTGTGCCCTTGCCACTGCAAGGAAATTACGAAACTGAAGCTCCAAGATTCCCCCTTTGAAGACTCGGTCAATCTTGGACGATGAAATGAATATGGATAGAGGTTAAATATGTAAACAGTTGCAAATCGAAGATGGTTTATATTGCCTGTCGCATGAAAGGAAAGCATCCAAAATCCAATGAATTCTTAAGTTCTTTGTAAACTCTAATAAACATTTTCTTTTGTTATTTTTAAAAGCAACGGAAGGCCACATTTAATATTCTGTCCAATGTCTCGTACGTACAACTCAACTCAGGAGACTATAAGAAAAAGAGAAGATGATAACCTCTGGTGTTGAGCCTGCATTTCCATCCTTTTGTCCTTGTTCAGTAGAAAATGTGGACATGAGACCGTTTAGAGTACATGTAGACCTACTTTACAGCACCCAACAGTAATACCGTAGATTCTCAAGTTATCCGGAACAAAAGGCTTCATAAAGAATCCCCACAGGCCAGGCCACAACAATTGCTGTATATCTCCAGGATGTCATCTTCTTGAAAAATGCAGCTTTTTATAAAGCATGCATGCAGTTCAAACAGTAGCAGTTATAGCTTTTGAATTTGAGTGTGTGATCATCTCATGTTTGGAGTGGCTTCAGAGTTTTTCAACAGTTGATTTGAACAGTAAATCATGTCGCGTCTAGCATTTCAGATATATGTTTGCCAGTGTGTTTTCTGAATGCCTCGCCTTCTTTCTGGCCTCTGGACCAACTTTGCTGAGACATGTTGGCTGAGAGGATGCTTGTGCTTCTTACATGTTCTGTTGTTGAAGTTTGAGGACGACCATTAACAATGAAGTATATGTATTTTCCTGCCTATCACGATTAATACATTAATAGATACAAGGGGGAGAGAGAGATGATAATATTGTAAAAACACATTCAAGACCATTTCAGTCTCATCATCTATCACAGAAGAATAGGTTTAGGAGCGTAGCGTAGCACGAAGATGAGCTAATGGCACCTTGGATGTCCTAACGGCCAGGGGACACGATCCAGTTGGAACGGCAGTGCCTAAAGCAAATGGGCGAAAAGGACCGCATCGAATTCGAAAGAGACATGAATTCCAGCTATTCTAAACGTTTTCCACCTTATATTGGAAAAATACTGGGGCCACCCTCTTACATGAAATTTTCAGGTTTGTATGCCCCACCTCCTCGATTTATCAGTATCCATTGGGAGAAGAGTAAAAACTTGGGACCTAATGAATATTGTCACGGAGGTCAAAGTTGAACTTGAAATTTTATCATAAGTTGTGCCCATTTTCATGCGACAATTTTACTTAGGTCTGCTTGAGTAAGATTCAACCTTCTCACGTAAATGTCATCGAATAATTCCGTTAACTCTCAAATATCTCACTCTTACACAAATGTTTAAAAAGTTTTTCTCACATATAAAATAACTCAAGTGTAAATCAGAATAAAGAAAACAACAAGAGATTTATATATAGCCGAAGCTATTCTTTCATTAACCCTTAACAAAATGTTAACAAAAAATACAAGTACCTCCTCCTCGAAGCACTTACAAGAAACTCCCTACTCGAAATCTTTACAAGGAATTCCTTACTCGAAGCCCTTACAATAAGAACTCTCTCAAAAACTCTCACCTCCCAAAGCTGTCTCTTCCTTGTGATTTCTCTCAATGAATGACTTACTGATTGAATTCTATGAATTAGCTCTCAACTCTAATGAGCTATTTATAGGCTTCTCTAGATGACTACGTTAGAGTCCTAATAAAACTCTACTAGTTAAGATCATAATCTTATCCTATTTAGGATCAAGATACATAGCATTAACAAGATAAAAGATTACCCTATCTAGGAATGATTATCCTTATCCACGAAGATTTCCTCTATCTTCAGATAATCCTTCCACGTGATCTTTATCTCTTAAAGGTCTACTTTGAACTCAAACTTCTACCATAAGTTGTGCCCACCTTCGTGTGACAATCCCTCTTAGGTCTGCTTAAGCAAGATTCAGCTTTCTCACATGAATGTCGCCGAATAATTCCATTAGCCCTCGAATACTTCACACGCACACAAGTGTTTAAAGTGTTTCTCTCACATACAAAATAACACAAGTGTAAAATAGAGTAAAGAAAGCAACGAGAGATTTATATATAGCAGAAGCTACTCTTTCATTAACTCCCAATAAAATGTTAATAAAAGATACAAGTACCTCCTCTTCGAAGTACTTACAAGGAACTCCTTACTCGAAACCCTTACAAGGAACTTCCTACTCGAAACAGTTACAATAAGAACTCTCCCAAAATCTCTCACTCTCAAAGCTCTAACCTTTAAGTGATTTCTCTCATTGAATGGCTCATTGATTGAATTCCATTAATTGACTCTCAACTCTAATGAGCTATTTATGGGCTCCTCTAGATGACTAAGTTAGAGTCCTAATAGAACTCTACTATTTAAGATCACAATCTTATCTTATCTAGAATTAAGTTACATCACATTAACAAGATAAAAGATTACCCTATCTAGGAATAATTATCCTTATCCACAAAGATCTCCTCTCTCTTCAGATGATCCTTCTACATCATCTTTATCTCTTAAAGCTAATGTTCATCCACTATGATCTTATCCGCCACGTTATCATGTGTCACATCATCCATGGTTGTCATGTCACTGCTGATGTATTTTCACCACGGCCTATTCGCATAAAAGTTCATCAATGCACGTCCATGGACAAGTCTATTTTTCATGATCAAGCTCACTCATGTTACAATCTCATCGCTTTATGACTAAGTACAAGTCACAATCTGAGTTAGTATAAAACCTCACACACTTTACATACCTTCGACCTGCCTCGCCTTAGTTAAGTGCTTATGCGCCTCTTCGCGCTCTCATGCCATCGCGCATCCTCACGGTTATCGCATAACTTTGCTCATTCTCATGCACCCTCGGGTCTCGTATGACTTAGTTTGTCAACTTCACACGACTTCGCATCCAAATCTCACATCTCGTCGAAGATTTCCACCAGTGCACGCCTATGCGTACCCACGTGTACCGAATCTCACCTACTCTCGAGATCTTCACCAATACTTTCTACATCCCTCGCCTACTTTGCAAGTTTCTTAGGTTTTGCTTACTAACTCGCAAGATTTCGCCTTGTTCCCTCGTCAACACACCTTTCTTATGCCGACCTGCGTGTCAAGCATTAGTCAAGGCTCACTAACATTCGTACGATCTCACAGTCTGAACTTAGAGGTCTAACAAATCACACCCAATAAAAGAATTTGACACTCTTATTGAAATAATCTGCGGGCATTCCTCCACAAGCGATTCCCTCGAAGATTCCTTCGTCAATTGTCGAAGACTAGAGTAAGCCTTCTCTTCCATTGGCACCTTTCCCATGTACCACCTCTTTCCGTCGAGTGAGTTTTTGCATGTGTGCTCCTTCATGAGGCTCATAACATTCAAATAGGCGACGTTGTTGATGACTCCTTCCCCCAAGTCATCTTCATCGCTCCCTCCTTTGTCCTTCGCGATTATGAAGTTCATCTGCTCTTTGCCCTTCTTCCTCTTCGGGTGTTCTCGAGCATAATGTGGCCCTTAAAGCATGCAACCTTCCCCTTCGATTGCTTCTTCTTATGTTGAGGAGATTCTCTCACCTTCTCTTTGCCTTTCTCCTTGCCATCCAGGGTTCCACCATTTTTCTTGACCTCTCCGTTGAGTAGAATTGGTGGTGGCAATTAGAAATCCACTAAGGCATCTGCCACCACTATTACACTAGGGAGGTCCTTTGTGTTCTATCTTTGAAGCTTCATTTGTACCCAACCTTGCAAGCCATTAATGAAATTAAACAACTTGTCTTCCTCCAACATGTTCCGCACGTCCAACATCACCGATGTAAACACATACTCCCTCACCGAGCCTTCTTGCTTCAACCCCTTTAAAGCTTCCCTCGCGAGCTAGCAGTGTTGTTGGGTAGGAACTGATCCGTTAGCTCCTTCTTCATCTTCTCCTAAGTGTCGATGGGAGGTTTACTTGTACTGATGTCATTGGAGGTTCTCGTTCTCCACCACAGCTTTCCATCACCCACTAGGTCTATTGTCGTGATTGACACCTTCTCCAGTCTGCCACCTTTGTCGCTACCAAGTATTGCTTCATGTCCCACAGAAAATTTTCAAGTTCCTTGGCACTCCGTTTGCTATCAAAAACTTGTGGCTCTTGTACCTTCACTATAGGCTTTCCACTCGGACATCCATCTCGTGCTTTGCCATCACACGTTTGATCACCAACAGATCATAGTTTATCTCCTCATGAGCCTTCATCTGTTCCTCGAGCACTCTCATAGTTGCTTGAAGCTCTCTCTCCAAGGCTGTAATACGTTCCAACAAAGGAACTACTCCCTCATCCGTCTGGGCTACAGACTTAAGAATCGCCTCTATTCTAGTAACCCTTCTCATCAAATTACTTCCACCAACCATCACTCTAGATTGGCTCTGATACCAGCTGTCACAAAGGTCTGTTTTGGACTCGAACTTTTACCATAAGTCGCGCCCACCTTCGTGAGGCAATCCCGCTTAGGTCCACTTAAGCAAGATTCAGCGGTCTCACATGAATGTCGTCAAACAATTCCGTTAGCCTTCAAACACCTCACATGAACACAAGTATTTAAATTCTTTTGCTCACACTCAAAATAACACGTGTAAAATAGAATAAAGAAAGCAACAAGAGATTTATATATAGTCGAAGCTACTTTTTCATTAACCCATAACAAAATGTTAATAAAATATACAAGTATCTCCTTCTCGAAGCACTTACAAGGAACTCCCTCGAAGCCCTTACAATGAGAACTCTCCCAAAAGCTTTCACCTCTCAAAACTCTCTCCTCTAAGTGATTCCTCTCAATGAATGACTCACTAATTGAATTCCTTAAATTAGCTCTCAACTCTAATGAGCTATTTATAGGCTCCTCTAAATAACTAAGTTGAAGTTCTAATAGAACTCTACTAGTTAATATCACAATCTTATCCTATATAGGATTAAGTTACATCACATTAACAAGATAAAAGATTACCTTATCTAGAAATGATTATCTTTATCCACGAAGATCTCCTCTATCTTCAGATAACCCTTTCACGTGATCTTTATCTCTTAAGCTGATGTTCATCCACTGTGATCTTATCCGCCACGTTATCTTGTACCACATCATTCATAGTTGCTACGTCACTACTGATGTGTTTTCACCACGACCTATCCACACATAAGTCCATCAATGCACGTCTATGGACAAGTCCATCTTTCATGATTAAGCTCACTCATGATGCAGTCTCGTCGCTCCATGACTAAGTACAAGTCACAATCCGAGTTAGTATAAATCCTCACACACTTTACGTATCTTCAACCTGCCTTGTCGAAGTTAAGTACTTATGCACTTTGTCGTGCTTGCATGCCTTCAAGCATCATCATGAGTCTCACATATCTTTGTGTATTCTCGTGCACATTTGGGTCTCGCATGACTTAATTCGTCAACTCCGCATGACTTCATTTCCGAATCTCATGTCTCATCAAAAATTTCGGCCAATACGCGCCTACACGTGCCCACGAGTATCAAATCTCATCCACTCCCGAGATCTTCGTCGATACTTCTCCCATTCCTCGCCTACTTTGCAAGTTCTTTTTTTTCAAAAAAAACTTTGCAAGTTCTTTGAGTCTTGCTCGCCAACTTACAAAACTTCACTTTGTTCTCTCGTTAACACACCTTCCTCGTACCGACCTGCATGCTAAGCATTGACCAAAACTTGTCAACACTCGCATGATTCCGCAATCTAGGCTTGAAGGTCTAACAAACCATCATAACCCCAAGATTGGCTGGTGGAAAGTATCGAGGACCACGTTGCAATTGACAATAAACTTTTAAGGACTTATTTTACTGGCTTTGAAGAAAGTACGCATTACAAGGATACATGAAACTACAGCCTTGGGCAGTTACTTCTATTAGAAACTTGATGAATTGTCGGCGGTACATAAATTGCTGGCTTTAAAAGAATAATAATCCAATAAATAAAGTGGAACCTCCGAAGGTTTAAAATACATGTCAAAATCACCGGAAATTTCCTATCAACAGGATTACAAGAGCACACCTAGTTACAGCACTCGCACCAAGAAGACAGGCCCAAACAAGCAACGTGAAAAATCAACTGAAAACGGGCACCAGAGCACAGATCATCATCATCAATGTGAAGAAGAGCTTTGGCACATTCCCTCTTGGCGATGCATCTGTAGAGATATCCTGAGGCCTGAAAGAAGGAAGAAAACTTATGTAATCAGATTTCCAGTGTTTCACCGGGACTGATGAGCTCAGTGTAGAAGAGTGTAACAGTGAAAAAATCTATGTATACTTTTGTAGTTTGCCGAGAGCACCACAATAGAGGACATTATCTGGCTGAGGAAATTCAGTTTTGTTACTCTCTTCCGGATTCACAACTCTGATATAGGTTTCTTGCCCAAGGTACCATGAGTCGAGGTTCTCACTTCTGAGGTTCCATGCTCCAACGTTGTCAAGTGATGCTAAAATTGCAGTCCAAGCTCCAGGATACACCTGTACACAGACAGATATGTAGGTGTCATCATTTCTTCTTCGTCAGTTACAAACTCTAAAATTTAATTTAACTTCAAGATACAACTTTTGGAAACGGAAAGATTTCATTTCTTAGCATATTCGCAATCAGAACCAGTTAGTGGTCGAGTTCGTGAGTTTCCTAGTCAGACCAACCCTGTCCAGGTCTAGCAACCCTTAATCATTTTAACAAATTGGAATTCCAAACTACAGCATAATGATACAAAGGCCAGCTAGGATTTGAACGATATATTCTTTTGCACCGTAAACATAAGAAGAGATGTCCAAAATTGATTAATTACATGATGACTTGTAAATGATCACAAATTGTTGGTATCAAAAGTAAAATATGAATCAGAGTAACATGTACAGTAGACCACGCGCAAGCAATGAGTATAAGAGTCAACTTTAGATTTTTACACACCACACAGACTGAAAAGCACATAAAGAACTATGAGGATTTCTTTTTAGCTCTAATACAGTTGGCCATCTGTCACAGGCAATTAATGACTGTTAACTTCATAACAATGAAAGGTTTCCATCATCATATTCTTTAGGACGTGTCACAGGCAATTAATGACAGCATAGAGAATCTGATGATGGAAACCTTGATTGTTATGAAGTTTTCAGGTAAACAAAGGATGTGGGCCCGTAGAACCATATTAATAGTGTACCTGTACTGTTGAGCGTGCAACACCATCCCACTTATTATACGTGCCCCTGCTGTTTTCAGTCCAGTCACCATAATCCATTCTGCAGAGTCAAAATAAAAGTGATTAAGGTAAGTGCTCAAAGATGTAGACTTTTTTTTTTTTTTTTCAAAAGGATAATGTAGAAAAGTTGAAGAGCAACCGGCGTGAATAATTTCCTACCCAACAACAAAAACTGCATATCCACTCAGGTGATAGCTCTGCATCTTTGTTTCATTGTTCTGCAGAATGATTTCCATAAAACCTCTGAAGGTTCCATTTATAACTGATGTTTCCATTTTAGGTGGTCCTGTAATGGGTGTGTTGGGGAAATCGAGCTTATATACTCCCTTCACTTTGTGCTGGTCAGCAAGCCTGATAGGAGTGGAAGGATTGACAAAGGATATACCACTAAGAGTTGCCTTTCTTTTCCCGCTAATCATCACAGGTGGCTTGTTTTTCAAAACATAAACATCAGTCACGTTGATTGATCCATATCTGAATGAACCTTGTGGGTTAGGACGTGCACCACTGGCAGAGACATTCCACCTGTATATTTTGAAAATTTTGAGTCAACTTGGCCATAGAGTTCAAAGATGCGGCGTTAAAACGAATATTGAAGTTCAAACCACAAGATTGCCTCAATTGTTTTCAAAGACAAAAATTTTGAGCTTCTAAATACAAGATGAGCTCTTGTCCTTAACAAATTTTTTTCAGTGATTTTAACTGCTGAAAGCTTGGTGGAACTGAAAAGGCTTAAGAACAATGTAAAAACGCATTGAAAAACAACTGATCCTAACCTGATGGATCTTGCTTGATTCATTGAGAAGGTTTTGTCAAATTCATCATTTGGTGGATCAGGAAGTGGACCTTTTGCCTTCCCCTTGGAATTAGTATAGTGCAATATGGCAACTCCAGTAACTCTTTTCCATTGGGATTCATTCACAAATCTAGCACTGGCTACAATGTAGTAGTCAGTACTTGCGTTCTGATCCATTGTAACCAGAAAAGAATATGACTGTCCTACATGTATATCTAAGCTGGTATAATTTTGCTGCACAGTATACGATCCTTCTGACTCAGCTAGAAGAAGATTATGGCCCTGAATCCTGAAATTCAGACTGGTTGAAGTACCAACATTGTGCACACGAAGGCGATACGTTTTTCCTGGAAAGATATAACAACATTGTCACTTGGTGAGGGACTTCTAGCTATCAGAATGTAAAATCATAATTAAGTAACAGCAATATAAATGTTTACACAGCTATACAATATATAATCGAGAATTGCACTTTATACGTAGTGAAGTAAATACTAGTACACAAGGTAATGCTAATAATAATGTTACTAGCAAGCTGGATTACCCTTTAAAAACCTAGAACAAAAGTATCTAATGCCTAGCATAACATATATACTCCTGGTTAACCAGCTAGAACTTGAGGAATTCCAGCAACCAAAACACAAGAGTTTAGGATAATAATATAACTTTATCCTGCTGAACGAAGAAATTGATATTTCAATTCATTAAGTGGAACAGAAACATTGATGGACATCAAGAAACTAGCAAGTATGATAATCACCTGGATTAACTTCAACAGTTTCATAGTCAATGCCATCAGGAACAAGAGTAGTGTTATACTGATAAGGTCCTTTACCATTTATAAGGACTCCATCTGGCATCCCTAGGTCTTTTCCTGCATCAAGAGTCTTCCTCAAAGCCTAAACAACCCCAATTACATAAGTATTAAACAAAGTGAGTGTTTAGCTTCTAACAAGATACAACACACTCAAGTATAATATCTAAGGATACAAACCGTATGATTCCTCTTGTACCAATCACCAATCAAAAGGATAATGTCTCCATTAGGGGTATCAAAGGGGACTGGAATAATATCCCGGTTATTTATAATAAAGCTGCCATATCCACCGGAAGCTCTCTGCATATTGAGAGAAGGGAAGTAAAAGAAACTCCCTATCTGATCCTTAACCTGAAAATTGTAAGTCCAATTCCACTTTGAAGGAATTGGACAGTTAGTACCAAGCATTCCATCTTGCCACGAGCTTCTCCTTTGTTGAATTCCAGACCTATGACATCCGACTAAGGTTCAATCAATGAATGTTATTTACTGACCCAGCATTATATATACCAAAGTATATATATACAGTTCAAAGTATAAAAGCAAGTGCGTTTATCTGCACCCTTCATATGATATATTCAAGAAAGAAAATCCTACCAGTGCATAAGTAGGTTTTCGTCTAATTTGTTTCGAACGTTAACGATGACATTATTGTTGGTTGTCACATTTATAACAGGACCAGGAAACTTGCCATTCACAGCAATAACCTGCAAAATAGTGCAATTTGGTAGCACTTTAGCAAAAACTCTTGAAAGCTCACCATTAGTTACCAAAACCATTTTAACCGTACACACTAAAGTGTCCTGCTTTAAGCTGAAATTATCAGTGTGCAAGCAAGTTTAGCAGATCTAAAGTTACAGGTTGAAACTTTAGAGAATTTCAAGCATACCCTTCGTTTCAGAAGTTAAAATAAAGAAATGAAAAGATATAATGGGCAGAAACAGAAACAGAAAGACAATGCAAAGAGAGACGCCAAGAACAGAGAGATCCAAAGAACTAACCTGCTGCGGCTCGCCAAGAGGAGAGGCAGTAATGTAAGACACCTCAAACTCATATGTCACCGTTGGATCTACAGCCCAACACAAGCTCACGAGCAAGAAAATTTGGAGAAGAGACAAAACAAAGAACCTAGAGAAAGCCATTTCTTTTAAGGTCCTTTTTGGGGCTTGAGTACCAAAGAAAGAATCCAGTTTTCTCTTTAGCTTTTAATTTTGTCTAGAGTTTTACATTATGTGGTAGAGAAAACGAAAGTGAAGAAAAGAGAAACTACAGTCTCTAAAGAGCAAAGTGACACTGTGCCTCACTATCTTCGTGCAATGAAGGGAGAAAAACGGAGGGAGACAGAGAGAAAAACGGCTCTATTCTTCTAGTCTGTATTGTTATGAGATGTGAAAAGATAGAACTTTTGTTTTTGGTTATTCGTTGTCGGTCACCACCTGGTATTTTATGCGTACAATGATGAAATACATGTGTATAGTATTTGATAGCTGTCCTTTTGACAATTGTCGTCTCGTCCCTCAAACATAACCCAACGTTCGGATGCAATAGAAAATGCCACGGCGCATAATTGCCCGTCCTTTGTGAACCCCACTTCATAAATAGCTCTACTGAACTTGGATGCTGGTGAAAAGCAAAACTGGTGCTGTAGAGAGCAAGGTAATTGCAGAAGAGTGGGAGTGGGGAGAACTTGAAAGAGAAAACCCAGCACTCTTACCTGGTGAATTGTTAATAAATACCTTGGCATCTAGTGTTGTCCCAACTGAATCTTTTATTTGAGTATGGACCAATGAAACCATGCGTGTCAGTGTCTGATTTGCCAAAATTTCTAAGTACGGATGTTTTAGTTTTGCTTTGCTAGCTCTTCCCATCGCAAAAATGTCATGTTATCCAACGTTTGGATTGCATTTAAGGTTTCATTGAAATGGTGTGGCTTATATTGGATATGTGGTATATCGGATCCAATGACAAGGTTATCTTATTATTAGCCAATAGGATCTATGGTAGATCGGATCCAATGACAAGTTTATCTTATTATTAGATTAATGATTAATCAATTTGTATAAACTCACAATGATATATTTTTAAATAACTAAAAATAATCTTTTTTGATAATTAAAATGATTAATCATCCAATCTCACAACTAAATTAAATAATTATAAAATAATTAAAACAATTTGAATTCATAATTACGTAATATTTCCTAAAGATTAATCTAAATTCACGATGATACACTTCAAATGAACTAAAAACATCTTTTTTATTAATCAAATATTTAATTATCCAATCTCTAATTATAAAATAATTAAAACAATCTCAATTCATAATTAAAATAATATTTCTTAATTTAAAATTTTTTAATTCAAATCTATTTGCTTCACTTTGACACTTAGACTTAAATTTTTATTCATATGAGATTTTTTACTTAAAATCATAGTTGTACATCAATCAAGACAAACAATAAATAAAACAAAACAAAATTTTACTTCATTAGATGTCAAACACTTTATTGCTAAAATCTATATAACATTGTACCATATTTGAAACTCATTCAAAGAAATGAGCATGCAATTGTGCATATTAAGACCAATATCATATAATGTAACAATATGAACCAAACTGGAACTTATCTCTACATGATTTTTCTTTAACTCCTCTCTACTTGATTTTTCCTTTATACCCCTGCTTCTTACCATTTTTGGAAACCATTTCTCTCGTGTATGGTCTGTTTCTTCTTCTGACTAGACGATTGCATCTTTGAGACTGAGGTTTCAACCGCGATGGAAGGCCCTTCAAAGGCCTTGTACTTAGTGAAAGAGGTGGGTGAATCCTCTTTATCTATTGAAGAGTTCCTAGCACTATTTAAAGAATCACTCCTAGCAAAATCTAGACAAAGGGTCACTCAAAAGAGGCACGAATAGAATATAAAATCTTTGGAAAACGTTTAAGAACTGCAATGTTCTCAAACTTGGAGAACAAAATTGCATACATAGTACAATAAAGGAGTACTCGAGTATTATCATAATGTAGTTAAAGATGGTATCATTTCTCCACCAATTGAATTACTTAAGGTTAGAGCTTTTGCTTAGTCCACTGCTTTAATTGGATTTTTCTAAAGAAAGAGGCCATATTTTCCAGTAGTCAATGATTGGGCAAGAGCCAAATGGGGCAAGAAAAGCCTGGACAAAGTGATGTTTAGAGAAGATGGAACAAACTTGTTCAAATTTTCAGATGAATTCAACTTAAATGAGATAATTGAACAAGGGCCATCACACATTAAAAAGCAACCGTTATTCATTCAAAAGTGGAAGCCTGACATTGAGTTGGAGAGACATAAAATAGATACATTTCTAATGTTTCATAACTTGCGTATGGAATTTTGGACAATTAAGGGGCTTAGTTTTCTTGCAAGCTCATTGGGAAAACCAATTTGTAAGGACTCCAAAACAGCTTCTATGGAAATAATATGCTATGCAAAATTATGCATTGAAATCAATAAAAACTCAACATTTCCTCTCAACATGCCTATTACGAGGTTAGGGGAAAATGGTGAGCTAAAGAAGATAGAAATCCCTATAACTTACCCTTATAAACCAAGCAATTCCACCAAGAAATGGGTACCCACTAGCAAGGTGTTCCAAATTGGGTAGCAAGAAGAAATTAATGGGAATAGAACTAAATCAATGTATCATTAAGTAGACTTAACCAACCTCAATGAAAATGATACAACCAGAGGGCATCTAGCTAAATTTGTTGTACTGGTCGATTCACTCAACTATGTTGAAATTGATAATATAAATGGGGAAAACTTATATAAATCAATTGGAAGTTGAAGTTTCTAACACATTGAATAAAGAAGTTGAAGCATTTACTATGAAGTTGGGAGAAACTGAGGGTGAAATAAACCATAACATTGCATAAATATCAAACATGGTGAACAAAGAAATGCAAGCAGTGAACAGTGGAGAATCTGAGGAGTTCAAAACTCAAACTTCTAACACTAAAAGAAAATCTACAAGAAAAAAGGGGAAGCGCAACAACAAAAATATAGGGGAATCTCCCCCAGATGGTAGTCCTAGTATGGAACCCTAGAGGCCTTAATGACTCTCTAAAAAGAGAAATGGTAAAGGAGGTTGTGAAGGACAAGAAGGTTTGTTTAGTTGGCCTTCTTGAAACTAAAATAAAAGATCCTTAGTTACTCATTGGCTCTAAGTTTTTAGGTGCAAATTAGCAACTTATCTTAAACCATATTTTGCATTACAATAGGAGAATTATTTGTCTTTACAACACATATTTGATTAAAGTCCGAACTATTAAGAAATTGATAAACTTATTTAGCTAAAATGTTAACTGAGAGGTATGATTGACAACTTTGATTTGTCTTTAATCTATTCTTCCAATTTTGGCTTTCGAAGGAATAAAATTTGGCTATATTTGCAAAGGCTACAAATGAGAATCCAAAATCCTTGTTTTATGGTGGGGGACTTCAATTGTTCCCCAAACTTGACATAAATTAAAAGTGGTAAGTTCACTATGGGATCAACAAAAGAGCTGACTAATCCACTCACCAAGGTAGATCTAATGGACCTCAGCTCAACTAGTAGATACTTTTTGTGGATAAACTGTAGCGCCCCCTCACCATAGGGTACATATCGGGACGCCCGAAGGTCGCTCCGACACGTAACCCACGATAAAGGTGCACTACCGAACAAACCGAATAAATCCACATGGCATCGCAATAAATAAACCACAATATCAGGAATCACTAAATTTTAAAACCATAATATTAATCCTGTTACAATCATCCAACAGTAGAATAGACAAGTCTATCAGTCCCCTAAACAAAACTAAAAAAGGAAACTGATACAAAAGTCTATACTAAGTCATCCTCAAAATCCATCCCAGCTGACCGACCTGTGTGCCATCGCTTCTCTTGCCAGCACGCTCGCACGGCAGGAAAAGACTATCTCCGGA
>JANKYF010000225.1:62137535-62148188 GCA_029829435.1 Erythroxylum hondense
AGCACTCGATCACAATATATGCACTAACAGAACTACCCGTACCAATATGCTCATCGCATCGGTAACGGGATGTTACAAGTGAAGCTTGCACTAAAGTATGTTCCGACAGTAAAGTATCCAATCCATGCTGTTGAAATTCGTCCAAGTTGATTGGTTGATCAAACATGAACCCAACATCCTTGAGTGTTGTCTATTTCTGTTATGCTACAGAAGTGTAAAACTTAAACAAAATGGCATAATCTACTTTCAATCAGATAGAAGTATGGTGGCGAGGTAGGCGTACTGTCTTCCGACATTTCACCTTTATACACTTCGCAGGAGCATTAGGAGGCATTGATGGTGGTGCAGACGCAACAGGAAGTGCGCCAAAATCCAAAGCTGATTATTCAACCATAGACATTATTAATCGAGTAACATCAAAATTAGGATCTGCTGTATCCTGAATTGAAGTAGTGTCGAGAATGTCAATAGGGGCTATTGAAGAAGATCCAGCCCCAATGAAACCCCTACCGGAAGTTGGATGCAACAATAATCGACTTGAGCATCGTGTCAGAGTCGCTGCCTTTTTCTCATAAACCGAAGACAAGACCTTCTCCTTGTTCTTTCCCATAGTGATGGATCACAACCAATTACTCCAACCACAACCAATCAACAATCAATAATATGCAATCAGAAATCAACCATAAACAATCAAAAAGCAACCACAATAAAAAAATCTGCAAATCAATAGACTTCAACTTCAATCGATCCAGGTCCAACAAACCAGTGGGTTCCAACCACAATTAAGCAGTGAAATTCCAATCACAAACTAGTAGTATTGAACCATAATCGATCAAATGGAATCAAACAAAAGAGAACAGAAACAATACTGTTAGGATATATTTTATATATCCCTTAATTAGTTTTGACATTTTAAATTAGACACATAAGATAATTGAAATTATTATATGGATGTCGTGAATCTCTACAGTTGGGCAACTCTTTGATTAATAATAGATATCTATCAACACACACAACTTAAAGTAACCTAGTGGAGTTTGTGTGGCAACTATAGATAGAAGGGTGTTACTGGGGCAGTGGAAGTCACATGTCTATGAACAAAAATATTATTGGATGCGCACATGACGTGATTTTGCTTAATAACATATTTGGTGTCAAACTTACGGTGTATTGAGTGTGCGTGAGTGAGATAGTTTGGTAGAGGCTTAGTGATTTTATCAATGTAGTGATTAATGTGTCCTTTGGGTGATCCATGGTGAAGTTGATTTATGAGCAAAGCGTTACATACATTTTTATTTTATGATACAGTGAAGATCATCTTCAGTGAAGTGGGTATTGGCTATTAATTGAAGAAACACCATGAATTATTTTTCTGTGAAGAAAGAGTGAGCTATGGTGGAGAGTCTCAGCTAGGTTATTTCAAGAAGATAAAAACCACTGGTAAGTCTTTCTTTTGTCTCAAGTATTTTGTTGTTCAATTCTCAGTTGATTAAATACTTAAGCTATTTTTATTTATTATTATTTTGAGTGAAAGTAGTTAGAAAAATCCTCTGATGAGGTTAACACAAGTCGGTCATGTTATCAGGTGTGAAAATCTTTCACGGGTAGTGGGGTTGTGAGATAGTTACAAAGATGAAGCAGTGTTACTCTAAGGTGATCTTGTGTAAATTTATTAAACTCCTGTGAAAGTTACTAATCTGGGTGAGGGCCCCGCAAACATAGGCAAAGTGTGTCGAACTACGTTACCAAAGACATCAACTGATCCAGCCCACGTGTGCCCGTTATTGGTTTCCTGAATAAAAACATCAATTCATCAGCTAATCCAGCCCACGTGTCATCTTGCAATATGCTAGCTGTTAGACTATATATTACAAAGAAATATATAAAGCATATTGTCTTAGCTTAAGAGGGAAGAAGAACTGGCATATAAAGCATATTGTCGAGAATGGAAACCATTATAGTTTGTACACATAAACATTATTCATAATACATAGGTGAATCTATTTACATTCTTTTAGGATCATACCCATTAACTATTATAGAAGTCTGTAAAGTTCAATTGAAATTTAAATCATGATAGAAGAAGATGTTTTAATCTTACTATCTTTTATAACTACAAGACCCAGCTTCTAAATTCTGGGAACTAACATACATATTGCTATTCTCATTGATTATATCTTTGTGAACAGAATGAGCGTATAAAATTCTTAAAACACATTGCAAACCCAAATGCATTGTGTTACAGATAATCAAAACAAACGATTAAGCAATCTTAAACCCAAATTAAATCGTCCACTTCAATCGACTCAAAAACTTACATTACTCCACATTAATTGCAAAAGTAGTTCAATGAATTACCTCAAACAACACACACATGCACTTTGCCTGTAGATGATAGAGGGTCGTCAACTGGTGAAACAATCTCCACAAATTCCAAGCGCGACAGAAGATGAGAGAGGGAAGGTTAAAATGAGGAAGAGGGAAGTGCAGAAACGTGGGCGGGAGACTGACAAAGATGAGAGAGGGACGAAGGTGGCTCTGATTTTTGTTTACAAACCACATGAGACGACATCGTCTCATCTGGTTGGGGGGGAATTAAATACGTGGACTGGCCTTTCCCGACGTTTATTTCTCAAAAATGACTTATTTTCTATTTTGGGACGTCTTTCTACCAAAACGACGTCAAACACCTCCTTTATCTCTAACGTCTGAATACAACGTAGCAGAATCTGGGATCTTTTGTTGACGTTTTTCCAGACGTCGTGAAAGCATCAGACCATTTGCGACGTCCACTTTAAAAACGACGCTAAAAGTGTGATTTTGTTGTAGTGAAGATAGGCTTAAACTTGACTTTGCCATTGATCTGGAAAAACATTCTCGAAAGTGTAGACTTTGCTGGCCATGCATGGTCCTACATGTTGAAGAGTAATTTGAAAGTTGATTTAGATACATGAATGTTTAAAGTCTAGATGTATGGATGTTTAAGTTCATTGTTAGGAGTGTAATTATGTTCATGTATTAGTTACATAATTAAATATTGGTCCATGTATATAGTTTTGAGTTCGTGTATGATGTATTTATTTGGGATCATTAATGAGTTCATGTACTTAGATATGAAAAGTCATTTTTGTACCTATAAATACCTCTTTGTACTTGGATTAAAATCATTCAAGTGAAATACAAACTCTTCTTTTAAACAATTCTCTCCTATCTAAATCTTCTCACTTCTCAACAAAGTAGTATCAGAGCCAAGTTTTTTTTTGAAATGGCAATCAATGGTGGAGCATCTTATTTTAATTCCCTAGCCTCACAAAAGAAAATTCTGAAACATGGCGTCTTCACATGAAATTCATGCTTAGCTCACAAGATGTTTGGGAGATTGTAAAGAAAGGTTTTATGGAACCTCAAAGTGAAGCCGATTTGTCTCAAAATGAGAAGAATGCTTTGATCAAGATCAAGAAGAAGGATCAACAAGCCTTCACCCTCATCCATCAATGTCTAGATGATTCAATGTTTGAGAAAGTGGCCGATGCAACTACTTCAAAAGAAGCATCGGAGATTTTGCAAAGTTCCTTTCAAGGAATTGATAAGGTAAAAAATATTAGACCCCAATTATCGCGAGGTGATTTTGAATCTTTGCGCATAAAAGAATCCGAATCAATCTCAGATTATTGTTCACGGGTGAAGCTCATTTTGAATCAAATGAAGAGATATGGAGATCAAGTTGATGATGTTCGAGTTGTAGAGAAGATTCTTTGTTCCTTGAACCTAAATTTGATTATGTGGTTTGTGTCATTAAGGATTCTAAAGATTTAGACTCTTTGACACTTGAACAACTAGAGGGCTCTTTACAAGCTCTTGAAGACAAGATTAAGAAAAGGCAAAAATAACCTTTAGAGCAAGCACTTAAAGCAAGGGTTATGCTAAAAGATGATGATGGAGAAAGCAATCAAAGAGGAAGAGGACGAGAACGTGGTTGAGGACTCATGGTGGAGGTCGAGGATGAAGTTATGGAGGAAGAAGTAAAGGATATTATAACAATGCCAACAATGATGGAAACAATCAATCATACAAAGGCGAAGGAAAATCAAGAGGAAGAGGAAGAGGAAGAGGAAGAGGAAGAGGAGGAGGAGGTTACAATTTTAGACAAAATGAGAGGAGGTATGATAAGTCTAATTTTGAATGCTACAATTGTCATAAATTTGGAAATTTTTCTTAAGAATGTCATGCTACCCCTAATCAAGTTGAGGAGCAAGTCAATATTGTTGATAACAAGCAAGGAGACGAAGAGCCCACTTTATTGCTAGCACTCGAAGATAATACAAGGATGAAAGTAAATGGTTCTTAGATAATAAAGAAATCAATCACATGTGTGGAGATAAAGGTAAATTTGTAGAACTTTATGAAAAGGTAGAAGGCAACGTTTCTTTTAAGATTCGTCAAAGATTCATCAAATTCGTGGAAAATGTACCATTCTAATTTCTTTAAGTGATGGAAGTCATAGACTTATTAATGATGTCTATATATGCCTAAATTGAAAAGTAATTTTAAGTTTGGGGCAACTTCTTGAAAAAGGATATGAAATCCACATGAAAGATTGTTGTCTTTGGCTTAGATATCAACATGCTCAATTGATTGCTAAGTTGTTTACGTCAAAGAATAGAATGTTTATGTTGAATATCAAGACAATTGAAACAACATGTGTTGGATCAATGGTGGTTGACAAATTAAATCCTTCTATGTTTTGATAATAATAAAATTTATAGAATTGGTTAAGAAATAATTTCAGGTATTGAAATTCAAATCAAGATTGACATGTCTTAAACATGTAAGAGATAAGCAACGGGTAGATTATGGAAGTTCAAACTAATATCTCAACAAACAAAGCTTGAAGATTATGTAAAATCTGTCATGAGATCCAGCACAAGTTGACTATAATGTGGCAAGTTGACTAATAATATCATATATGTCAGATGGGGCATGGAACAAGTCGACCAACATGTGACAAGTCGACTATTAATCAGTTGGATAGGTGCACTAGTCGACTATCATCACATTAATCAACTATTCGAAGAGCGGAGTTGAAAATTTTATGAAAAACGTAAGTACTAGTCGACCGATGCTTTGGAGACAAGTTGACTATAAGGTACTAGTCGACTATTACAACTCGACTAGTCGACTATCAGTGCAGCTGAACATAATCTGATGAAGTCAATTGATATCAAACAGTACAAAAATCATTTTACAACGTCTATGAGCAATCAGCAACGGCTAGAAGAAGATCTATAATGACTATATTCATCTGGAAGCCTGCAAATAAATGGTGGAACATCAAGGGATCGATTAGTGTAGACAATAGCAAAGCATACTGATCATCGTGTATAATTATCATTTTATTGCTCTCAATTGCTCTTAGCTTGTTCTTAATTCTATTCAGTTGTACTGAGCATTATTATTTCAATTTTCTATCATTGTGATTATTGTGAGTTGAGTGATTAGAGGAAAATCACTTGGAAGGTAGGATTTGTGCCGGAAGGCAGATCGATTGTAAGGGTAGCTTGAGCCAGAATTCAAGTGGTGTAGAAAAGTTCACATTGAACTAAAAAGTGTTTAGTAAAGTGTTTTGTCAAAATCCTAAGTGGGAGCTTAGGTAGAGGACGTAGGTCTTAGCACCGAACCTCTATAAAAATAGTGTTTGCCTTTCTTCCCTACTCTTTTCATTTGATTAATTTGATTGTTTCGTGTGTATTAATTCCGTGTTTTTTGTAGAAATCTGCGAAAAAGTTTAAACGATCTATTCAACCCCCCTTTTAGATCGCTTTCAGATAATAATCTATATACATGTCTATTATAAAAATGAAAACAAGTTTTTCCACTTCATCCCACTAGTCTCAAGCAAATTCCTAGTGAAAACATATTGTCCAAACTCATATAATCTACGATATAGAGATAAATTAAGATAAAACTTGAAAAATCCAAATCACAGAAAACCCAAATTGAAAAATTCAAATCTTCCTACAAGTTTCTATCCAAGCTTCAACATTTTCTTAACATAACTCCATAAATCATAATTCATAAGCTGAACTCTCACATCATCAAGAATGTTCACTTTCTTACATGTCAAAGATGGAATATGCTTAAACAAAGTTTAAAGAAAATTAGAGAATAACGAAGTAAAATGTAACTAGCACTAGTGTTATATTAGTGATCATTAGCAATCTTGCAGAAATTTAGGAGGTCTAAGAAATGGAATCAAACCAATGCGAAAGTGGACTTGTAACCATCATTGAACTCGTTTGTGTTGAGTATCTGAAAAGTTATAGAATGACATTAACATTAATATGAGTCTTATACTAATGTCGATCACATAAGATTAAATGTTTTATTTATGTTGAACTCTAGATCTTTATTTAGATAAGTATTAACTTTTCAAAGTTACTTTATTATTTTCAACTTAGATTATGATACAAATTTTAATAGGTATTATATGTCTATAAAAGATATATTACTAATGTAATTTAAAGAGGAACATAATATCATTCAAACCAAGAGTTTTTTTCACTTTGTAAGAATTTCCTCTATGTTCTTTAAGAAGAAATTGTTATGATCTTATTAACGCAACCATGATGATAAAATTCTTATCACTTTAGTTCTAATAAGTGGGTTTAGTTAGGCTCAAATTCTATATTTGATTTGAAGAAAATCCAAAAACTCCAATTCCTTGCAATTTAGGTTTTAGGTGGGTTCTAACCTAAGGTTCACATTATAAGTACTTTAATCTTCTAGTTTATCTCTTGCAACTTCCTCAAAATTTGAGTTACTCAAAACTATCAAATCTCACATGTAGATCAATTTTAATTAAAAAAAACTCAAAGTTTGGTAAGGGAACAAGATGACTGAAGAATCTAAAACAGGTAATTCTAGTGCTATGGAAAGAATGCATTATGACCTCAATTGTCATGTGATCTAAGCTTGTTGGAGGATGAAACTTGCTTTGCTTAAATGAAATTGAAGTAACCATTCTAAGTCCACCATTACTCTATTTAGTTTCTTCCTGATATATCTAACCCCATTTTTGGATAGTATTCTAGGTGAAGTAGTGGCCTTCAAATCTTAAGTCTATACAATCAAGTTGATTGGCACAATTTAGAAAGGCATTCTTACATTGTTCATATTGACTTAGTGGCCTTCAACTTCATTAGTGTATAGTGTGCAGTTAAAATTACATTAAAAATTTTATAGGGACCATTGGTAAGTGGTTGCATCTTCTTTAAGTCTTCCCAAAGTCTACATGCGAATTTAAATGCGAATTCTAGCTAGTAGAGGAAGGTGCAAAAGTCTGCTTGATATAACACGAGCCTAGCAAAATTTCTAGTCATTAAAAACAGGATAGTTAAGATTATCGTTCCCAACATAAAAAGGCATACTTATACACTCCAAAAGTTTCCACAAAATCCATCGATCAACAGTAGCATAACAAACTTCCATTTTAATCAATAAATATTTTGAAAGATCCACATTCTAAATTTTTACCCTTCCTACGCAATTGCCAAAATGTGAGTGGTGAAATTGATGGAGAAGAACTTTAAATAGAATTTAAGGAAATAGATGAGGTGCTTCGATGGATGAAGTTGAAGTCTATTGACGATCTGATAGATTGGGATAAGGGCGTATGAAAGCAGAATTCATTTGCCATATCTTGAGAGAGGATATGACAGTGGCCTCAGTTGCATTGTTGAACAAATAAAGCTTAGCAGCTCCATGAATTGCCTTTGTTGGATATACTCGTGAAGTAATACATGTCCTACCACCTTGAGCAAAGCTTTCGATGATTGAATGATCCACCTGGTTAGCACACATAGATGTTAAGAACCGTTCTTCTCATCCTAACCGTTCTTCTCATGCATGATAGGATGACATTATTCTAAGGTTAGATGAACATACCAATAGTCTCACAGAGAACTTTTCACCCTCTAATACGGGAACATAGCTTCCATAAACATGTTTATTAACATCATTTGCGATCGATGACCTGGTTGAAAAACAAACAACGTTCAGATAATGTTGCAAGAAGTAAAAGGTACAGGATTAGAGTTTGTTTTACCTTGTTTGGTCTGTGCAGAAATAAGTTTTGACAGTGTTGTCTCGTCCTTTACTAATATAAAAGTATACAGGAGTCTGCTCAAAAAGACTATTGTCTGCAAGAACCAAAAGACCGAATGGTCCTAATGTATTGCGTTGAGCAGCTCCACCGCTGTTACTACAACTGAAATCCTCATTGGCTTCGGACATGCTCTCCAAAGCTTTCTTGTCCAACTCAAACTCAGCAACAATATCTAGCTGTTTTACATTAGCAAGTTGTTGCAAGCTCAACAGGAAGAATAATTGCAAGTTCAACAGGAAGAGTACATGCTTTCCTCGTATAACAGTATATTAACTCTACTTGAACCGCCAAAATTTAAGAATACAGACCTGTGTGGCCGCTTCAATGTCAAGTGGGACAACAGACCCTGGTTTGACCTTAACTTTTTTAAATTTTTGGCTTCTTAGTCTCAACTTCTCTACCTCCTCCACTGGCCACTGTAGTAGATTGCTGCCAGTCTTTGTATCCAACAAAATTGTCCTAGGAATGCCCTGTGGAGCAGAGTTGTACGATCATAACTACATCACAAAAAATAACCGTTCAAGTGATCCCAAGAGTGAAATTCAGAGTTCCAAGAGCTCTTAAATGATTTTAAGTTTACTTCCAATCTCTATAAATCACAATAATTATGCTATTTAGTGTTGATCAAGAAAAGAACTTGTACCTGAAGCGATGCCCATCCTTTCATCACATCGGCAGCTTCACTATCAGACTCCCCAATCCAACTCCATAGCACTCGTCGTGCTCTCATCTGATCATAAAATGTCTTGGATGCATAGAAGACACCATAGTCATATCTAATGCCTATGCCGACATCAATCTCAGAATTGTCCGGATACCAATTACCTGTCTTGTCGTTGTACGTTCCAATTGCATAGTGATCATGCCTCGTATCGTCAAGACTTACCTTGACCACGTGCTTCACATCAGGGCCATTGGAAGAAGTATCAAGCCCAATTTCAGTCGTATTAGACACGGGATAAAAATCCACACATTCCCACATGCCAGTGCTAGGAACAGCGTGAAGTATCTGCCCAACAAACTCATAATTTATGAAGTCCTCTGTGTCATAGATCAATGCTATGCCAGTTCTGTTAACTTTCGAGCCAATAGTAATACGCCATTTTCCTTCTGAAGTCAACCAAGCTGTTGTCGGATCACGGAAGTCCTTGGCACCAACACCTGGCGGCGGGACTATAACTGGATTGCCGGAGTATTTGATCCAGTTTAGGAGAAGAGGGTCGTTATGGTCTGCTGGATAAGCTAGATTCTGCACCTGAACAGACTCATTAGTAGACCCGGTATAGAGCATTACAATTTTACCATCTGGGAGGACTGTTGCGGAGCCAGTCCAGACTCCATTTTGGTCATACCATTGATCAGCAACCATGGCTAATGGAAGGTGAAGCCAATGGATTAAGTCCCTAGACACAGCATGGCCCCAGACTATGTCTCCCCATATAGCACCATTAGGATTGTACTGGTAGAAGAAGTGGTACCATCCTCTATAAAACAATGGACCTACAGATTTTGAAGGTATGATGTTAGTTTCAAATATGTGGATGAATTAACAATTGCCTCAATAATCATACAGGATCTAAAAGCTACTATGCATTCACATAGTCTATGATCAAGTAGAAAATTGTTCCGATCACTCCAATAAATGAATAGGAGATCTAGAGATTAAAAAAAAGGGTCTAATGTTTGACAACCAAATACACCTGAACAATTAGTTGCAAACTAATTAAAGCGAATTAAATAGATGTTCAATTAAACTTCTTAGTCAATAACTATTCAGTTAATTACATAGAGCGAGGACGAACCTTAGTTACTCTCCGTGAAAAGAGCTTTGTGAGTTTGCCTTTTTAATTAAATAGAGCCTATAAAAATTATCATAAACAAAGAAGATAGTCATCGGCTCTTACCATTAGGATCTGAATCAGCAATTAATGTCCGAACGTCCCCATCGCCGCCGCAGCCAAAGATAGAGAAAAAAGAAAGTATTAAAATACCAGAAAATAGTAATTCCACCTCCACGAATTAGTCAAGTCAATCATTTTTAACTGAATAATATTGTTTTCCATATATTAAAAAGCTATGGGTCCATGTCGAACAGTAATTATTAATTTTACACGTGTAGGGTTTACATGTAAGAAAAAAGGTTAGTCCCCAAACCGTCTTACCAGAGGTCCACGTGCCAATGAAAATGCTATTAATAACTCGAAACTGGCCCCACATTATAGACTAGGAAATAACAACTCGTGTTTTAGTTTTAGACGGCTGCGAGAATATTAATTCCATATAAGGTAAGAAATCTCATCATAATTGTATATGCTGCTACAACAACCTTTGCTAACTTCCTTAAAGAAATGTATCAAGTGACCGTTTCACTGTAATAGTTTAAATTATTGTGTGAGATCAATTTAATAAGTATATATATTTTTAACACACCCTATTAAATAAAAGCTCTCTAAATTTAAAACTTAAATAGGCCTACTTTATTTTGTATT
>JANKYF010000225.1:62184287-62195872 GCA_029829435.1 Erythroxylum hondense
AAATTGAAATTATTTTATTTTTAGATTTAATGATAAAATTAAATTAAACTATTCATAATTCTTACTAAATAACTAAATATAATATTAAATTAAATTACTCATAATAGTTATTAATACTTAATATTAAATAATTTATATTTAGTTGATAGTAAATTAGATTAAAAACAAAAACTACATATAAAAACTGGAAAAATCAAAATAAAAAACAGAAATTAAAGACTTAAAAACTTTTTTACTGAATTTAAAAATAAGAAAAAAGAAAAAAAACTAAAGTCGAAATAAATAAGTCCTTAATTTTTTTATTCCTTTTTTGAAATATAAAAGGTGTATAATTAACTAGATAGTAACAGTTTATCCTTTTCTTTTTAAAATATAGCTTTGATTACATAGTAGTAACCCTCACCATCCTTATTTAATTGAACTTCCAAACTTAACATATCTTAATCTTATGACAGTGCACCAACTATAACTTGTTAATTAACTCTAGTCTGGATTTCACTTAGAGGCAGCCTTTAAAAAACTACTTTTAGTTTTCTTCCTATTTCAAGTTAACATGCTATTTTCCAAAATGTAAAAAGTTTTTAGCTAATGTTAGGATGATTAGGTGGATAAAGGATAAAAAATGAATTAAGATTAAAAAATAAGACAAAATATTTTTAAGACTAAAAAGAAGACTTACAAACTAATTATAGCCCCTCATTTTAATATACTATAATTATCATACATTTTGATATTTATCTTTTATCTATAGACATTTAGTGAATAATATCTAGATTCTTCTACTGTGAATAATATCTAGATATTGTGAGTGATATATTATTTTTTCTTACTATGTCATTTTTAGATTTGATTGAGAATCAATTAATATTCACATTACCTTGTCATTGACATGTTGCTTATATTTCTATCAAATTGCATAAAGATTGAAACAAAACAAACTTGTCCTTATTGATTACTTTTTTCATAAAATTGGCTATATTATGTTTGGCATGAACTTTTTATATTTTTATAATTTCTTCTTCCACTTTCTCACGAACAAAGGAAAATTGAACTCGTATATACTTTATTTTTGAATGAAATATTAGATTCCTTACTAGATATAAGGAACTTTGAATGTCACAAAATAATAAAACCTTTTTTTATTTTTATTTAAGTTCTTCCAACATCAATCTCAACTATACCATTTCTTTATTAACTTGTATATTTGCTACATATTCTACATTTATTTTGAAATAATCACAACTAATTATAGCTTTGAAACTTAACTTACAATCCCACTAACAAGCATGAACATGTAACTTATAGTGGATTTACTTTTATCAAGATTGTTTGAATAATCAAAGTTAACATATCTTTTGACAATAAGGTTTGCTTATTCATATTGTAATGCAGCATTTGAAGTTCGAAGCCCTTTTAAATTAACTTAGGATCTTCTCTACAGCACTCTAATGCTCTTTAAT
Organism: Erythroxylum hondense; assembly: GCA_029829435.1. Classification (NCBI taxonomy): domain Eukaryota; kingdom Viridiplantae; phylum Streptophyta; class Magnoliopsida; order Malpighiales; family Erythroxylaceae; genus Erythroxylum; species Erythroxylum hondense. The sequence continues at coordinate 62,185,748 of JANKYF010000225.1, forward strand.
AGGATTTGTTATATATTGATTAACTACTTCTACTACATTTGCAATATTCGATATTATTACAAATCATGAGGAATATTAAACTCCTCATTGCAGATGCATATAGTACTCAAGACATCCTCGTTCTCTTATCTTCACTTTTAAGGCTTATAATAGAGAATAACTTGAAATTAATAAGAAGATATATAGATATTGGCTTATAATTTTGTATATTGAAGTGTCACAAAACTTCCTTTACGTAGTTTTTCTTGAAAAAACCAAATCTTCTTGTTGTTTTTGTCTTAGTGAATTTGCATCCATAGAATTGCATTTTTCTGAAATCCTTCATTTTAAATTTTTTATCCAACTATACCTCTAATTCTTTCAAGTTTAATTGTATTGATCCTATTGAAACTCCCGTAAAAGGCGACTAGTTTTCAATACAATTTTTGTTATGGCATGTAACCAATATGTAGTCTATATACAACAGTAAGATAATAAAATTATTATCACAAATCTTTTAAAATACAAATTAGGGTTTGTATTAAGTCTGTTGTATCAATTTTTATGATATAAAAAGCATATCTCTTATACTAACACATCGACACCTGTTTAAGATCGTATAGAGATTTGTTTAACCTGTATCTTTTCCTTTTTATTCTTCCTTCAAGATCTCTATAAAGAAATGTAGTTTTCATATCTAGTTATTTTAGATGTAAGTTAAACATAACATATATTGTCAAGTCTACCCTAACTATAATACGTCAAACTACAACAGAAAATATTTTATTAAAGTCAATTATTTTTTTAATATATCTTTTCACTATCAATCTTATACGATATCGCTCTACTTGATCATCATTATTTCACTTGATCTTGAGGATCCATTTATTACCAAAGTTTCTTTCCTTATGGTAATGGTACAAGTTCTCAAGTTTTAGTTTTATAGAGTTTCAATTTCTTTTTATGTTGCTAACATCCATTAAGAGACATCTAGATTATTATATACTTCTTGGAGAGTTAACAACTCTCTATCCTCTATTAAAAGGTGATATACTATATTACCCTCCATTGTATAATTTTAGTGCCAATTTGATGGTCTTTTTTGCAATCTAATCAATGAACTTATAAGACTTCAAACGTAATTGATTCTTGAACATCTTGGCTTGGTGTTGCTTCAAAAAGTCTTTTAATGAAATTCCTTTTCCACATGTACCTTAGTTTCAAAAATTATTCATAAAGTGATATTATCTTCTTCTTCCCTTTGTAATTTATCTTTTAAAAAGGTGACATCCATGTTAATAATAAGTTTATAGGCAGACAGATCTCATAGACGTACCTTTTTACTTTATTAATATATTCTAAAAATGAGCATTTAATATATTTTAAATCCAACTTCATGATTTCTTTGCCATTATATATCATATACAAACTTGCAAATGTGTGGAGGTTAGAATAATATATTGTCTTCCCAATCCACATCTCTAGTGATGTTTTTAACTCAATTGTAGTTGATAGTAGAAGGCCTAATCTAGGCTTATAGATCTTAATATTGTCATTTTTCTTAAAGTTTAATTCATCCAATTTTATTAAGGAATGTATGCAACAATGACTTGTCTTTTTATTTTCTTCTATCTTACAAAGTGCATCAAATTTATTATCAATATATTCTAATATTATTTGTTCTTAAGCATTTGATCTTTTCACCAAAATTAAGTTTAATACTTGCTTTTGTAAATTTTTAAGAAAATACATATGCTTAGAGATAAATTGTTTTGCTCCTTTTAACGATTGAATTGGTGCTCACCACACATTAGAGTAAGCCAATAAAAACCTTACTTATTGAATTTGATGTGTTAAGTTATGCATGATGTTACTTACTTATAATATAATGCTCATAATAGGATAGCGATACCTCTATAAGCAAAGGAAGTAATTATTGGTCAGCAAGGATCTTCATTTCTTGTTTAGATATATGTCCAAAGTTTTTGATGTCTTAAAATTAAAGATCTTTCTCTTAAAATGGTTAAAGTGACTAATATTTCTACTTCTAGGAATGTCTCTCCCCTTAACTTCTACAAGTTTGTACTTATTTTTTTGTTCTTTTATAAATTCAAGTGTACCTCAAATTATCTTTAAAATGATGGTGATAATTTCTATTTTTCACTCAAGATCATCTATTCATACTAATGATAATAATTTATTCTTTAAGCTCTCTACATGTCATACTTCTTGGATTGTACAAATTATACTATCAGTCATCTTTATCTTGATGGTTCTAATATCGATAGCGTTTATAAGATAATTGTGACAATCGTGTATAGATCCTCCTAATATAAATATGTAATAATGGAACCTTTTTCTTCTAGAGGTCATGTGAACAGTAACTCTGGGGTCGAAAAGTCATATGTCATATAGGCCTTGTTTAACAATCAACGGATTGCATTAGCTATTAGCTGATTCTATCAACGGTTAGCTAATATCTGATTTAACTAGTAGATAAAATTACATGTTTATTAAAGATGTTTGACAAAATTATCTGTTTAGTATTAATTGTTTAAGTGTAAAATGACTTATGAAGGCATGACGTAAAAAAAGAATTTATAAAGCCATGAGTAGATATTTAATTTTACAAAAATTTAAGTTTTTAACTCTAATAAAAAATATAGAACATTCTTAAAAATTTTGTCACTATAACATATTTTTTATTTTGTAACCAAAAAACTTATTTCATTAGTAAAAAAAACTCCCAAGTTTTGTAACTAAAAAACTTACTTCATTGTAAACAAATTTATCACTGTAGAATACATACATGATTTTAGTTTGAATTATCCATAATATCATTATAGCATAATTAGCATAATTCAAAAATTATGAAAGGAGGGTATAATTAGTTTTTTACCTATTAATTTTTGGCTGATCATAAAAAAAGTTCCTCTTATGGAGCTTTTAGAAATTAGCTTATCAGGGTTAAATAAGCTAACCAATAAGTTATTCACTAAACACATCAATAGTTTTTTAAGATGGTCAAAAAGCTAACTGTTAATCAATAAGCTAAAAAACAGCTTATCAAATGTTTGCTAAACACCTCCATAGTGGTTTTATACTTTCAATTGCTATTATTATTTCATAACACAGAGCAATAGTATCATCTAAAGTATTTGTAAAATGTTTTCAAGGATTGAGAATTTTCATATTTTAATTTTAATAGTCCTTTTAAAGTGATCTTTGTTGCCATGATTGTAGCATTTTAAGTTTTTTTAAATCTCAAGGCTTTAACTTATTATAAACTAAAATATCTATCTTTCTTATTCCTCCACTAAATTTCTTCCTTTAAAAGTGCAGCTATAGCATTATCGAAGACTAGGTATTCTTTAAGAAGATTATTGATTAAGTTAATGATGATTTGATCATATATATTAGGTAGCCTTGAAATAGAAGTTTGACATGTTCTTGTAGCTCTATTCTATAATCCAAGAACATGAGCTAAGGGATTATAGTAGTCATATTATTAATGTGTTCAATCACCAAAGTGGATTCTAACATCTGAAAGATATAAGTTCCCTTTAAAGAAAAATTTATCGTAGACTGATTTGGCCTTATGCGGATTTTTGAGATGATCTCATATTTCATTTAATATTTTCTTTTTACACTTAACAAAACTTCATTAAATAAGCTAAACGAAGATTTGCAACAACTTTCATGCCTATTTCATTTTATGTGATGTCATTTATGAAGTCTGTCAACCTTCCGCTAATGATTGCAAGTCAATTATCCTTTGTAAAGATAACTTTCATCTATAACTTCCATAATAAGAAATTATTTTTGTTGAACTTCTCAATATTAAATTTGGATATGATTGCTTCCATCCCAACCTACCTTGAGGTATGAGAAATAGATCTTATTTTTATACTCCTTCAAACCTTGAGGTATGAAGGACTATAACACAGGTTCCATCTGGAGGCTATTCATTTTCCTTCTCATCTATTGCAGTTGATCATGGCTTGTTTGCAATCTTCCTCATTGAGTGTTCTGGTAAATAGTATTCCTAACAAGCTAGTCAAACCTACCAGGGGCATTCGACAAGGTGATCATTTATCCCCTTACTTGTTCACTTTAGTTATGGAAGGTCTTTCCTAGATTTTAATGAGGCTTACAGTAACTAATGGGAGATTCAAATATCATCATCTCTGTAAAGCCATTAATCTCACCCATATCATATATGATAATGACCTTCTACTTCTATGCGAAGCGAATATCCCTTCTATCAAACATTATGTTTAATGCTCTCAACATATTTTCTCAATGGTTAGGTCTCAAGGTTAACTTTAACAAAAGCAACTTATATCTATATGGTGATGTGTGAAATTCAGATGAACTAAGACAACTTACTAGTTTCACTTCCGTTTCTCATACCTTTAACTCTTTAGGTGTTCCTATTACATGTTCCAAGCTAAATTATCAGGACTGTATTCCTATCATTGAAAGATTGAAATCTAGAATTCTAGCATGGCAAAATAGGTTCTTATCTTACGCTCGCAAATTAACTCTTATTATTTCAGTTCTTACATATCCATTGGACAACGCATGTAGCTCTTCCTCATAAGGTGATCAAGGAGATGGATAGAATTATGAAGGCATTCATGTGGTTTGGTTTTTTTGATAGCTCCAGGAAGGTTAGAATGAAATGGAGTGAAGTCATGGTTCCAAAGAGGAAGGGAGGGCTTGGTATTATTCCTATCTCTACACTACAAAAGGTTATAATGTGTACGAGGTTATGGAGACTATACATTGATCAAAACACACTATGGATCAAATGGCTATATGAACACTATCTGAACCATTCAATTTTTGGCAGCTGGATTGCTTTAGAGCTAGATCTCCTATTTTTAAGCAAATGATGATGTTGAGAGTGATCATTTATCCTTGCATACAACATAAGATTGGTAAAGGGGATAAAACTTGGATTTGGTGTGACAAATGGCTCGACATAAGCCCTTTAGCTTACCAACTAGACTTTCAACATTTGAGGAACATATTGCCTTGAATTCTCATGTTTCAACTATAATTTCGAATGGTGAATGGTATGAGGACTTTAGAGGATTCCACAACATGATGGATCACCTTCCACAACTGAATGATCTTCAGAATGATGACGCCATTTCTTGGTCTCTAAACCGGAATGGTTCTTTCTCTAATCACTCTTGCTACCAGTTATTTACTGATACATGGTTTGATCTCCTTTGAGGGAAGGTAGTGAGTCCAAAGGCTTCTTTCATCTCTTGGTTGATAATCAAGAATAGACTTCAAACCAAGAGCTAATGGTATGGAAGTACTGATGCAACTTATTTATTGTGTACTATAGCTGTTGAGGATAAGGATCACTTATTCTTTCAATGTTCCTATACTAAGGTTATCTGGAATAGAATTTTATACATGTTACCTTATCATTTTTGTGGTTATAATTAGGAGCAAATATTAAACTGGATTATAGATAAATCGGCAAGGAGGAAACCTAATGCTTCTCTCTTCAAAGTACATTTACGATTGCCATTTACATTATATGGAAAGAGTGGAACATCAGATGGTTTACTGATAAGAAGATAGAAAAATACTAATTGACTGATAGAGTTATTAATAATATTAGAGCTTGCATATATGCTAAATAGCTGCAAAAGCATTTGACTACAGATATGATGAGCATGTGGGGCTTGTAATTTGTATTCATATTAAGGTTATCTTTTTAGATTAGCTATGTGTAACTAATTTTCGTTTAGAGTAATGCCATCCAGCCTTGAATTCATTGTAATGTGGTTATAGTTTCATCTATACAATTCTTTATTCATTTTTTTTAAAAAATATACAGTAATAATACCTAATACGTTTAATGAATGAATAATATCTACCATATATTTTAACAAAGATGATCCACTTATATGGTAATTACATATCATATGATAAGTAGATATATACACCTTACTTAGGTTATGATATTATATGTTAGATTGATTAGAGGAACAGAATATGATCACAACTGAAATAAGATTGAAAGAACTAGAATCACAAAATATTATTAACAGTAGAAAGAGGAGATACAATATAAACACTTACTCTAATTTGTAACTTAAAACTTATAAAATTAGTATTTTTACAAACTTTACTTTTAGATGTTTGATTTTTTTTAAGGAATGAAAAAAAACTAATAAGTATTTATAGATGAATCAAATTAACTACAGCTACAAATTTTAACTTTTTATAATTATTACACATTCTAGTATTTACTACTATACAACAAATTACTTATCTTTATTTAAATATTTTATAAATAATGCCTATATTCTTTAAATAGTAAATCTTGGTAAAGCTTTCACCATATTTTTCGTAAACCACATCTGAGAAATATAAGAGTCATATCTATTTCTTAATAAATTTCACTACATCTTTAGAGAACCAACCCTTAGCAACACTTGACCTTTACTATAGGTTAACTTTAAACCTCAAATCAAAGACCTACTGAGCAATAAGCTTGAGAAAATAATGGTTACATCATTTTCAGGAAGGATCCTTTTAAGGTAAAAGAGCAGGTAAAAGGCTGGCATTTTGAAACTCCACTCCACCGACCACACGTAATTCAAGTGATCAAAAGTATAGCTACCTAAGTTACATGAAAGCGGGGACCACCTCGGCTGTAGGTTAAGTTACTTGTCATTGTCTTCAGACTGTGCCTTTGACAAAAGTTATTTACTTCTCTTATTTTACCTACTCCAACAAACCGGCAAAAGAAAATTTTGGTTGTCGTTATTAAACTCCCAGTTTCAGGGACGGAGCTAGACTCAACTTTAAGAAAAAACAGGGGATCAATATCTAAATACAAAAATTTTAAGGGGCTACTTATATTTGTAATTTTAAAAATTCTAATTATATAAGTAATTTTTTAAAAAAATATATTTGAAAGGGGGGCCGTAACCTCCCTCCCCTATAACATGACTCTGTCCCTGCCCACTTCTATAATTGTTTAAAACAGGGAAGCCAAAAGGAATCACTTATTAGAAAATAGGCATTTGGAGCTTGTCATCAACGTTTTAGATCACGTCATAATAAACTAGATATATATGAATAGTTTGACTGAATTAAATCTGAATTTGGATATATACTACATGACTAATTAAGTTCAGTGTTGGACCAAGAACCTACATATGGAAACAAAACTTTATGTTCTTGGTCCAACACTGAGCTTAATCAGTCATGTAGCTAGGATACTTTCAAGTCAATAAAAAAGCTGTGTCAAGAAAATGAGAATGGTTAGATATAGGAAGGGTAGCTAGCTAAAATCAAAATTTGTTGTCCACATGGTTTTGACACACAGATGGAGCATATCGACTTTCACATTATTCTTGTATGCCAAATCTTTGAAACTAAATGAATCATCAGAACTTGGGGTATTAATTAAGTGCAACAGCAAGATTTCAAAATAACTTGGTGCTCCGATTACGACCTAATGTAGCTCTATATATTCGCATAAAGCCTATCTTAAAGTTGTTGTAAATTACATACTTTTGGGTCCCCGCAAGTTGAATAACATATTTCTATGAGATAGACGGCCACAATATGGCCTTTCTAAAGTTTGAACCATCTAATCTTACGTTTACTTTCGATTTTGTTATTAGTTATTAGTAATAGTACTGTTATTTAGGATAATAGTAACAAATTACGATGACATTAGATCATAATCATAATAATATTGTATATACAATTATATACTGTGATTTGAAATTTATAATTCTATCTATAACATTTAAAGTTCTAAAATTAAGTAGTGAATTAAATTGACAAGGGAACCAAATATTGATAATTCCAAAGCCAAAGTAATCTCTTCATATACGTTTCTTCTAATTCTCTAAAACTAAGTCAGGGAAAGTTCAAGAACACTGACGAAGCTTTTTCTATGACCGACAGCAAAGACAATAAGAATGGTGATGGTAAGGGTATTAATTCTTTACCACCAGATTACCACATGTTCAGCAACTGCGATCGGACCTGACAAACTGAAAGTAAGATGGGCGAAGCGTAGTGGCTTATTTTGGACACATATATCAAAGTGATTTGGGAAGAGCTTTCCAATTATATGAAACCTCCTATGTGCACTTTTAGTCTTGCTGTTGAATGGGACAAACAACTTGAATCCGAAAGAGTACATCAATTCTTGATGGGTGTCGATGACGATGTTTATGGTACCATACGTTCTAATATAATTGCACAAGAACCACTACCCCTATAAATCGTGTATCTGATCTGATTATTCAAGAAAAAAGACACTCGCACTCATAACGTTCTAATTGAGGCAATTAGCTTTATTATTCAAGGGTCGAAAGCGTTGCCTAATGGTGTACCCAATGTTGTGTGCAAGAATTGTGAATAAAAATTATAGGCTACCCTGAATGGCAGCCTGCTGGACGTGGGATAAGAGTAAAACATGGTCGCGGAACCAATGCGACAAGAGGCAAAGGCGACGTCACAATAGCCAATACAGCCCAGACAATTGACACATCTGCCACGATTTAGATTAGAGCCTCGAGTTTATTAACAGCTCAAGATACGGCGACCATGGCTGCCACGCTAACTGGTGATCAGTGCGCAACGATTTTGGCCATGACAAATTTGCAAGATAAAGGCACTTCAAAGGAGAAATTCTCGGGTTAGTGGACACTCGATTTCAATGCATCGCATCGTATTACAGGGAGCAAGCACTTGTTGGTTGATTTGGTCGATATTGTGTCATCCCTGTAGGGCTTCCTAATGGGTCGTATACAAATCCATTGGAAGAGGGTTATGTGTGTTAGGGATTTTCTTAAACAATTATTAATTTTAACTTTTAATAAACTTACAGTTAATTAAATTAAATTTGATTCGAATTAAAGATAATAAAGAAGCTAAATAAATAATCTGATTCAATAGGCTGAAGTTCAGTGAAGAACATTGTCATAATCAGTGTGGCCGGTTATGTATTGGGTCTGTAATGGGAAGACTTAATAAGGTTACTACAAATAGCAACTAAGGTGTCCTATAGTTTGCTTAAGTAAGTTCATGGACATTCAGTTTTTTTGACCTGTTAAGAGGTTCACACATTAAGAAAGACGCAGAATGACATTAACAGCATATCGACAAACAACTTTCTTAAAGATAGTTTGAAAATTTGAGGAGCTTGTTCAAGTCATTCAACAGTTTTTCATTGGCAATCGATAGCAAAACAAGCAATTTTTTTTTCATTTTCTCCATTATTATAAGTTCATAGTTGATCTTGAGTCTGTAACTAAAGTTTGTTTTATATCTAACGCATGATATTACAGCAGTTCCATGATTGTATAAATTTGAATGGAGATATTCTAATATCTCCATAAGAAAATCAGAGAAATTAATATGTTTTCGCTTACATAAATTGCATATTTGTTGTTTAAATTGATGTTAACCAATCATTATGTGGAAAAACAAGGTGAAACTGACTTTCGGGTGATTTTTTGATAAAAATATCACCAAAATCTGGCAAAATAACTCCTGAAAAGTTGTAAAAAATTACCTTTTTTTGACTATTGATGAGTTGCGTTTGAAGAAGCAGACATTGCTTCTAGGACACGTTAAACCTCTAGCATATGCGAAAGTAACCCTAGTGATGTGTGCGTAATACACACGCCTTAAGCAGTGTGTGAGTCTGCGGGTGGTCGAGCGTGTGCTACAAGCACCATTCGAAGTGGCACACTTCTTTGTGCAGCACACTCCTGTCACATCCAGTGACGCATCAAATGTTGTATGTGCACTGCACGCGCTTCCTACCCACACACAGTGTTGATGTCAGCACACTACATGACAAAAAAATCCAAAATTCACAAAATGGTCTCTTAAGTTATTTTGAGTCAGTTTTGGGTGCAAATTTATAAAATGAGTTTTTTTTTTAAATTTTTCTCGATGTATTGTATAGGTAATAACTAAGGTTTAACTTTTAGAAATTCAAATAAGGTTAATAAAGCCATTATTGAATGAATTTTCATTCATTTGACTTGAAATAACTGAGATACATATAGTTTTGGTATCTCATGTGGTGTATTTATTGTTTGATATTACATGATCATCACACTAATTAAGATTTTTCTTTTG
>JANKYF010000225.1:62258941-62270209 GCA_029829435.1 Erythroxylum hondense
TAATAAAAAAGGAGAAGCATAAATAAATACAATATCATTTAATATTAATGTTCTGATTAAAATGTTAATATAGTATCTATATGAATGAAAAATTGCAAATTAATTATAATATATTCAAATATTTAGTAAGCTAAAAATATATAAAGAATTTAGAAACTTTATGTTTAAATTATCACTTAGAAATCGAAAGTTAGAATTGAGAAAATCCTTTGCTGTAAATTTTGAGTTAGAGTATCTTAGATTCATATGTTGATGGACATAAAACAATTAGAGTGTAAGATGCTTGAAATGAATTTATAAGTATATGAAGCTAAAAAGTTAACGTTAGTTTGTAAGCTAGAAAGATTACATAGTAGTAAGAAAATGATCTCCACCCAAAATTGTTTCATTCCTTCTCTGCAACCAATAATTAACAGTTAATGCTCTTCAACAATTAAAAGAGAGTTAATGCTAGTTTGGAAGCTGAAAAGATTAAGTATGAAAATGATCTCCACCAAAATTATTTCATTCCTTCTCTGCAGCCATTAATTAGCATTTAATGATCTTCATCAAGTAAAAGAATGTTGGAAGGTTACTAAACTAAGAAAAGGTGGGGGCTTAATGAGGTGCCCAGAGTCGGAACTGCTTCTCTCTTCCTCTAGACTATTCTCTCTTCTTCTCTCTTCTATTCTTCATTTTTATTCATAACAAATGGTATCAGAGTAGTCGGTTCTGTGTGGAATCGAAGAAAACATGAAAAGCTTGATGGAAGCATAAATCAAGAATGAGAAAATATTTCTAGAATTACAAAGCAGGAACAAGAAAATGTTTCTGAAGCTCTAAACAAAATAGAAAAAATGGAGAATGACCTGTTGCAGGTTAAAAGTATAATGATACAATTCAAGCAGCTATAGGGAGTAGAACTAGGAGCAACTATGCTAGTTACTTTGGAATTGAAGATTTATGGTCAGTCTCTACCCAATTGTATGACTGAGCAAAATGCTAATGAAATTAAAAGTTCGTTCAGTTCTACATGTAAGGGAAGTAGATTAGTGCTTATTTCATCTCTCTCACCAATTTTGGTGCAAGAACCAAATGAGAAACATAATGGCAATTTTATGGAAGCTCTAGTTAAAAGCTATCTCAAACTTCAGAAATGTTATTACACTACTATCAGTCAATTAACTTGTCTATCAATTACAGATGCATATCATGCAATTCGCAACACTTCCAAACTAGTCTGCAAATCAAGCTAATGAAGAATTCGGTTCACTACCAAAGAAACAAATTTAAATTGTCGATTAATCGTCAGCGTAAATGGTCACACTTGCACCCGCCAAAACTTAAATCTTTCAACCGTCTCAGGTGTCAGGACAAAAAAACGTTGTATGGGAGTATTCACTGCGTAGGACCTGACTCGCATGCAAAGATGAACTTCATTTGGGCATAACACATCATCAACTCGGAGCCGTCCCACCGATTATTTACAAACTATACCAACCCGATAGTAACAAATAAGAAGTTTCACTAAAGATTTAACATGATCATTAGAATTTAACCAAGAAAATGGAACTGCCATGTTACAACAACTTATCTTGGTATTCCAGAGAGACCAAGCCACGCCAAGAAACTTTGAGCAGATAAATAGAAAGCAAGCCATGTCAAAGTCAGTCTAGGATCGGAGTCTTGGAGCTTTCTATTTCACGAAGCAAATGGAGGTCCTTAAACCCAACAAGAAATTGAGCTAAACCGTCAAGAAAGAGAGCACCTTGATACACATTCAACGCACCAACTATCTCTGATATCACATCCTTCCTTAATCGATTAACATCCACGAAAACACTCACCAACTCCTCCATCTCTACCTTCACAGCCTCGTCAATCTTTATCCTTCCCTTGTCTCCATTGAAGTTCAACCAATCCTTTGCGAGTCTACGAACAAGTCCTGCCTGTGCATTTCTCAACCTGTCCGTAAGAGCAGGCACCATCAACCTCAAACCACGTTCTATCTGCTCAATCTTGACGATCAAATCGTCCGAGGGTTCTTTCCATGCCATCACTACCTCCCAATACCTGCCAACCACTACATTTGCCGCACTACTAGTTCCAAGATCGTCGTCGCTGTTCTCCTTATCAAGAAATGAACGAACAAGATTGGTGAACACATAAGGGTGAAGATCACCAAGAAAGAGGAAAGGTCTTTCAATGGAGTTTCTCCATGAAGGGTAAAGAAGACAAGGAAGGTTGTTGATGTCAGTGGTTGCGAAAAGATCGAGCGAGTCGTAGTAGGAGAGAAAATGGTGGAGGATGAGAAGGACATGAGAGGAGAGGAGGGTTGGTGAGGAAGGAGTTGATAAAGATTCGTCGAGGATAGGAAGGAGAGTGTTTTTTAGTGCGTGAAACCAGTTCTTGTAGTAGTGCTTGAAAGGAAGAGTTGCAGGGTCTTTCCTCTTGGAGAGAAGAGAGAAATGACTAGTTGACATGGTTGAAGAAGAAGAATAACTTTCAAGGGAATGGTGAAGTTAGGGAAAACGTTTGGAATTAAGCAGGTTTTTACAGAGTTAACATTTTATAGTCAGATTGGAGTGGATCAGAAGTGGAACAAATATTGACGGATTGGGCTTCTAAAGGAATCAAACTGGGTTTCCACAAGAAATCATTCCTTTTCACTAACCAATCTGTCACGAACAAAGAATAAGGCAAAAGTAAAGTCAAAACAACGCACACAGACCTTTCTTACGCAATTGAGCAGAAAACGGCGGCGAAGAAGATGGAAATTAGTGCTCGGCTTTAACCACGATTCTCTTTCACCGACAATTGTGGTCAAACTACTCTATTACAGTTAATTAACAGTATAACAAACGACATAACAGTCATTACCTGCAAAAGCCAAGTGTAATAGTCAGGGACATGACCAATACATACATGGATATTTTCAAATGTTAATGTACAGTTGGAAAAGCCAACAACAGTCAAATCTGACCATCTGTTTTAAATTTAATGCAAAGTAGACAACACTCCAAAGCTTATTTTTCCTTTCTTTCCTGTCTTAAAACCGTAGGTTGCATTTCTTTTTTGTCTCTCTGCATCTTTCTGTGTCACAATGGCATGCAAGTTGCAATCTTTTACCATTTTCTGCTTCTGCTTCTTCTTCGGCTTCTTCTTCTTCTTCTTCTTCTGCAACTCCATCATTTCAATCAGAGGCCTTGTAGCAGACACAGAATCAGTAGATTGTGCTGACCGTTGGATCCACATTAGACAGCTGCCATCAAGATTCAACGTTGATCTCCTCACAAACTGCTCTCAATACCCTCTTATTGGCAGTTTCTGCCCGTATCTTTCAAACCATGGCCTTGGTCCAAAGACTCATAACCGCTCTAAGTCATGGTACCGTACAGACCCTCTGTTACTTGAGCTCATATTCCATAGAAGAATGCTCGAATACCCATGTCTCACTTCAGATCCTAATCTCGCCAACGCTATATATTTACCATACTATGCAGAGATCGACTCATTAAGGTACTTGTACGGTCCTGATGTGAAAAGGAGCAAGGAACACGGAATGGAGTTGTACCAATATCTTCGTGAGAATGAAGGCTGGATATGGAATAAGCATGAAGGGGTTGATCATTTCTTGGTTATGGCACGTCCGGCTTGGGACTTCTCGCAGTCACCCGATGCTTATCCTCCAAGATGGGGCACTTCTTTTCTTGAATTGCCAGAATTCTATAATGTCAATGCTTTGGTTGTGGAGTCCAGAGCCTGGCCTTGGCAAGAACAGGCAGTGCCTTACTTGACCTCATTTCACCCTCCTAGTTTAGCACTGTTCGAGTCTTGGGTTAGGAGAGTAAAAACTTCACGTAGAACGACGTTGATGCTTTTTGCAGGTGCTGATGGGGTGGCTGCGACTCCGAACATCAGGAGAAGCATTAGAAATGAGTGTGAAAATAGTACCAATGACAGTGGTTTGGTGTCTAATGGCGGTTATCGATACAACAAGGCGTGTAACGTTGTTGATTGTTCTAAGGGGATATGCGAGCACGACCCTGGAAGGTACATGAGGCCAATGTTACAAGCCAGCTTTTGTTTGCAACCTCCTGGTGACACACCAACTTGTAGGTCCACTTTTGATGCGATTATTGCCGGGTGTATACCAGTTTTCTTCGAAGAACAGACAGCAAAAGCACAATATGATTGGCACTTACCATCGGAGACGTATCAGCAGTTTGCTGTGTTGTTACCAAAGGAGGATGTGGTGTACAAAGGGATAAAGATTTTGGATGTATTGATGGCGATGCCGAGACGTAGAGTTAGGAGGTTGAGAGAAAGAGTTATAGAGGTGATGCCAAGAATAGTGTACAGAAAACATGGAAGCTCATTGGATTTGAGGTTGGAAAAGGATGCTTTTGACATTGCAATAGAAGGTGAACTGCAAAGGGTCAATTCTAGGCTAAAAAGCCACATTTTTTGATATATTGGTAGAGTCTTGCCCCATTGATTATATATATATAGTTATTATATTTATTGTTTCCCACTCATTCGATGGTTCAGATGAGCTCGTACAAGTAATAAGTTGATACTTATGAGGTTCTGCTTCTAAAATACACATTCTGGGCAACTATGTTGATGTGCGTACACTTTACAGAAGAAGATGGCACAAAGGACTAGGGGACTCAGTAATGCTTACACATGAAAGGGAAAAAGAAAAAATCAAGGTCTTCAATTTTAAGGAACAAAGGCACAGCAGAAATCCGGAAAGCTAAAACCAAATTTTGGTTTTTTGGCCACATTATCTCCAGACTCCAGTTAGATGCACTACACAAACATGATTATTTCACCCCCATCTAAAAATTGCCGAACCCCACGTAACACCAGCTCCAAAGCCTGCAGCTGCAATGATGTGGCCAGACTTCACCTTTCCACTTCGAACAGCTTCATCCAATGCCAGTGGAATGGAAGCGGCACTTGTGTTGCCGTAATTTGACAGGTTTGCTATGATCCTTTCTGGCGGGATTTCTAAACGTGTTGCAACTGCATCGATGATCCTCTGATTTGCCTGCAGAAAATTCGTCCATTCCACAGCTTCATCATCATAAGTGGTAACATTACTAGCATTCTCCTTGATGTAAACCTAGCAATGTTCTATACACCTTCAAAGTATACTTTCCTTTTAGCGATCATTTCAAAATTGGGAAATCTCAAACTATGTCCTGTAAGAGACATATAGTGCTACCACGTTCTGCATCTATAATGAAAGCAAAATTCACTACGCCTTGCATAGTCATTCTAAATTTAAATGAGGCTTCATCATGCATTACAATGCAATTGCATCCAGTCAATAGCTGTAAATAATAAACTCATAAGGTCTAAAGTCAATTGAGCTTAAGATGAGCGTTTTAACTTGATATGCGAACCTGGTGAAGCAGTAACCAATCAATGTCAGATCCACTGAGACCAGCCTTTTGCAGAGCAGACTCTATGGAATGAGGCACATTTCGCACGGCAAAAAGAAAAACCTCTTTACCCTTCATATGAATGTTGGAATACGACACGCGTTGTGGAGGGAAGCCTAAAACTGAACCCTTAGAACCCACTGCATGATCTACTTTATTCTCTTTTATGACGGCATTTAAATGCCTGCACAGAAGGAAGTTGAATGCTCCATCAGATTTACAGCAGAAGTGACTACATGTTTTTCTTTTTCAATTGATATAGGCAGGGTACCTCTGACCATCACCATTAGTATGCATGTCAAAACTGAACAAACCATCATCCTCACTGTCACAAGCCTGCAACATCATTAAGATTGGAACAGAAATGAACAAGCATCAATTGAGTAGTCTAAGCTACCATCAATTCACTTGTGGATTATTAGACAAGGAGAAGGGATGGAGTTATAATTCCTGGATGCCTTCAGCGTAATAAAACTTGAAAACAATTTTGATGTAAAATTTCACCCTTGTATTTCTAGAGAAAGGTTCCAAATATTGATATTTTTCCAGTTTTAACTGAGTATTTACAATCACTTACATACATAACAAGCATAAGGCAGCACAGAGTAAACATTTGATTAATAAACATCCCTACATTCAGTACTCAGTCAATGCTTTGTCTTGACATCAAATAGCATTAAGCTTAACTGATAAAAAGAACTAACCCTTTGTGAACATCTGCAGCTTGATGAAAGATGATACTAAGAATTCTTACCACATACCCGAGTACTATTCAAACCAAACATCCGAAATATAATCAAAATATTAATCCTAGCAAGTGCACAAATATCATGACATCAGGCACATATGTTCTATATCAAAGAGAAACCTCTGCAGATGTAAAAACTAAGAATCATATGGAAACAAGGATAATTACCTGCAATAGTACAGCTCCAGCTCCATCACCAAAGAGAATACATGTCGTTCTATCCGTCCAGTCAACAAATCGAGAAAGAGCATCAGCACCAATCACTAATATATTTCGAAATGGTCCTCCTGTAGCTACCACCGCATGTTAAAATATCTTCTAACCCCTGAAACTCTAATTAATGCTTGTTGCACAAAACAAAACTGCTTTATTACCCCTAATATGACAAGAAGCCGAAACTAGACCCAACATAAATCCGCTACAAGCTGCTGTAATATCATAAGACAAAGGATGTCTTTTGCAGCCCAGTGCTTTTTCAATCTGATATTGAAATGAAAACATTAAGTAGAAAAGAAAAGCATTGTAAAGAAATTTATAAAAGAATCATTGAAGACAGAGTTTATATGCTATTTAAAACTCCAAATCATATTTTAAGCTCAAACAATACCAGAAAATTTATAAAACTGATGGCTAGTTTTGAGGTCCAACTCAAGATAAATGAATGATAATAAACGAAGATTAACAACATGAGGAGTGATTAAGAAAAATAAGAGGATGGAAAGTTGGGAGGAAAATGTGATTATAATCTGCAATTGCAAGGTTGAATTCAAGGTTAAAACGCATTTCTGATTTTCCACTACAAAAGCAAATGCTCTAAGTGTTAATATTTCAACTTCTTTACTACCACAACTTGGATGTAAATGGGACACAAACAAAAGTCTTTTGTCCAAAACCTTTTTTTTTTTGGCACTTATCATCCAACTGAAGTTCCTTTTTTTCCACTTTGCTAAACAAATCATAAAACGCAATGTTATCTGTGTATCAAGCGGTGCAGAACAAGTATGCTATTGGAAAAGATCATTCAGGAGGCAAGTTATTCCTCAAAATGCTCCCCAGGAAGTCTGCAAGCAAGAATGCACTTTGGAAAACATAATTTTCCATTTATTTCCATCAAAGTTCAGTTCATGCCTGTAACCTAACTCCAGGGAACGATGCTTTAGTAAATCAATAAGAAATTCACTTTTTCATGAGATATTACAAAGTATCAAGCTTTATGCATTGCTCCAACAAAAAAGTTCAGGCCCAACTTCTAAAGTAAAACTCAAATTCAAGTTTCAAAGCTTCATGTTCAATGAACTTAGTATAAAGAACCAATTTGGCTCAGTTTATGCTTGAACTTGAGTTGTCAACAGTTCACTATGGTACTCAATTTTAGGTTTTACTTAAGAATCAAGAGAAATCAAATTAAACAAGACAATAACTCCCCAAATGTATACATGGTAATCTGGTAAATGAATCACGAATTCAAGAAAGAACTTTAATCAATTCAAAGAAATTTATCAACCTCAATCCCTCAAGAAACTTTATAAACATATTGTAAAATGTGAAGGGCTTCCATAAATCCACATTCTTATGAAAGTTTCACCTGCAACATGAGTTCAAGGAATGTGGCAGGAAGCGCATATTGTAGCGTGGATTTAGTTAATACACAAGGTGGATTTAGATCTAACAAAATCAAGTTGCAATCAAGAACTTTTGTAAATTGTAGTACAAACTAAATTAAGAAAAGAAATGATCTTATCTACAAGTAGATGAAAGATTGTACAGGCAGAAAAGAGTAAACAATTATGGATTCAAACAGCAACCAGATTATCACATTAATCACAACTGCTTGATGCAAGCATGTACATAAATTTAATTTCTTGTTGTGCAACTAGCAATGTAGAAAGCATAAGAACTGTAAGCCATGCACCTTATACCTGAGGAGCACTACCAAACATATCCTCTGGTGTAGATGAGCAGAATAATACCATGTCAACATCATCGGGTTCAATTTCTGCCATCTGGAGAGCTTTTCTTGCTGCTTCTGTTGCCAGAGATACTAAGCTTTCTTTTCCTGAAATGTCATGACAGGAATCAAGTTACTACCTGCTAGAATATAAACATCTCTTAAACCTCAAAAGAACTGTACTTCTCTCTCCACAGGGAAGAAATCAGTCACTAATGCACTACAGCTTGTACAGTTGTAGATGATGAAAACCCCAAATCTATATTGATGATTGAAATCCAGCAATCATGAGTTAGATTGCTTTTTGAATAATTACAATAGAAAGCATTGGATGGAAGGATTCCCAGGACTATTCAGGAGATAACATCAAATGAAATGATGACAAATAGTATCACAGTTTTAACAGGGAAATTATCAAGTTACTTGGCTTCAAGTCATCTTTAAGTAACTCCATTAACAAGCTCAAGCCGAGCTTGCAACCACTACTTGACAGAGTAAGCCACAAGTAAAAGGTACACATCCAGATTTTTCATATTTCTACCATATAAAACCAAGATGCACCTAAAAGAAAGTAAATGACCCGTAAGAACTCTTCGATTTCGGATCCCAGTCCGAGCAGATATCCATTCATCAGAAGTATCTACAATTTTTGCAAGATCATCATTTGAAACTTGAAGAGTGGGCACTGCTGAGCCACAACCAACTAACTTGCAGCCTTTACTGACAAGCCTGTTGAAATAGTAAGGTCACAAGAAATATGTATAAATTGTTTCCTTTACAATATCTGTAGCTAGCAACTTTTAATTAAATTAAAAACTAGAACTATGTGCAATAATATAAAAAACAATATGTCAAAACATAAATCTCAACCATTTCTCAAACCTGTATAGAGCCTGAGTTGGAAATTTTGCCTTTCATTATCACTATTTTGACTAAAGACTAACTGCTTTGTCTACAAATTGGTAATCAGGACAGAGACACAATTGTCAACTGGAGTAATAACTTAATGCATTACGATGGAAGTTGACTCGACTACTCTAACCTGCCCTTGCACAACCTTTTGTGGCTGAGAATGCCATTAAGCTATTTTAATCCTTTTTTTTGTTGCCCACGAAGTGTCCTAAGAGGGTTCCAACTATGGGAAGACACCTTTAAGTCATCCACACCCAAACTAATCCCCGCTCGAGCCGAGTAGATCCCTTGCGGGAGGTAAAACTCTGGCCCCAAGTTTTAAACGGCTGTATACATAAGGACGGTTCGAACCCGCGACCTCACTTAAACAAAAGAGCCTCTTACCAACTCACCTACGCCCTGGGGTTAATTTAATCCATTTTATTCACCTAGATCAATATCCCTTCCTTCTTTGCTAACGAAACAGAATCCCGATTAACATTCAAGGGAATCAGTTGGCGGCAAAACATCAAATTGCCGCACCAATGCTACTAATCTTTGTTCACTCGCAAATTTTATTACTGCATGAAACTTGACCTTTGAGACTAAATTAATTTCTGCAGTCCCTCCAAACTAACTTATTGTTTATCCTTGTACATATAATGAATTTCAGCCAGTTTGTCACCTGAAAAAACACATATGCCGACCTGAAAGATCACGCTGAATCTTTTAGTCCATGATCTTTAGCTCCATCACTCGGCTGTAATCAATACATAAGTTTAGTACACAGTTAGTTCTTATCTTATCTTTCTATGGCCTGATTAAACCAAACGCTCAACCACCGGAAAGTTATCCTTGAAGCGATATCATGCCAAAAGAATATTAAATTCGACTTTTTAATCGACTATAACTTGGTGAAATAATAGTTAACCGCACTATGACGACTAGCCCTTAATCCGTGTAGCAGATACTTCTTCGCTTTTTACAGCTAGAGTCAAACGTTCTCTCTTTTTCAGTCTAAATGAACGCCTTTCGGTATTTTCAACTGCAACTGCCACGTCAAGACAGTTGACTTTCACGCAAATCCCCCGTTCATTCCGTATGCAAGCAGACTAGTGAAGCAGAGATCCCACAGTCCGAAGCAAAACCCCAATAGAATCAAAAACCAATTAAGCATTAAAAAAGAAATGATTAAATCGTCAAAGCACTCACCAAGGTGCTCGAGACTCGGAGGGGGATAGCTTCCCTGCGCCTTCAACGTTGCTGGAGCACGATACCCTCTTGGAGATTCTATCAGTGAAGTAAAAGCCAGATCCAGAAGCCTCTATTGAAGGCTTAATCCTACTCTTTAAGCTTGGAAATGAAGGATTAAAAAACCCAGATGCATCTGCCATCTAAGAAACACTCTGATCGTGCGTTAATGATCCAAAAAGCAGGGATCTTTTGACCTATTAGTTCTTACATGGGAGACTATGAACGTTAAAGAGAGGTGTTCAAAACACACGGGCAAATATTGAAAAGGTCTGACCTTTGGGTGAACTTTACAGTTTCCATGTATGTGATATAAAACAGGGCGATTTTGACAGGCCACAAATCGCTCTTCAGCGAACTCAGTCATGCAATGACTTCAACAAACCAATTTCCAAGAATTGATTGTTTTTTCCTACAACAGAAATTTAAATTCCAGCGGTCGTCGTCGCAATGTAGATTGGACGATTGTAAATATTGCAATATTAAATTATAAAGTCGTCACGTGGGCTTTTAGGAATGTCGATATTCCGAAAATTAAATTATCAATTATTAATAGCTTTTTCAACCGTTAACTGCATACTTATTATATGATAATAACATTATTTTTATCTTATATAGTGTAACAACATTATACTTATTCCATTGTGAACAAAAGCTCAATGCTTCAAATCATGAAAATGGCTTATTTGTAAAATACAAAAGAAAGACGGCATATAATTAATGTCCTTCCTTCCAATTTAACAAAGCAAAAATCCTTGGTCGTGTTTGGCAATCAGTTTAGCTGATAGCTGATTCTATCAGCTGATTTGACTAACAGATGACATTAGCTATTTGTTAAAGATGTTTGGTAAAATTAGCTGTTTAGTATTAGTTGTTTAAGTGTAAAATGACTTATAAGGACATGACTTTAAAAAAATATATGAATATGAATATTATATATTTTAGTATGTCAATGAATATTCTTATAAAAATTTAGATTTTAGATATTTAATTCTACA
>JANKYF010000225.1:62313075-62325560 GCA_029829435.1 Erythroxylum hondense
GTAGAATTTAATTATAATAATTAATAATAAGAAAAAGAAAAAGATAAAATTAATGATAATAAAAATAAAATAAAATAATAAGAAATTTAGTAATAATAATAATAATAATAATAATAATATAAGTAGTAGGTACGGTAATAACTATTTTGATCTTTTTTAATTTCAAATTATACTTTTAAATCAAACATTTACATATATGGTCGTTAAAAATTTTTAAAAATAAATCAAATTAATTAATTTCGGTGCATTTTGTGACTCATGTATTCTATTAATTTCAGCCAAACCAGCCAAACCAAAAACTCCGTTGAAGTTTTCTCTTTTTTTCTTTTGTCAGATTCTGACACGGTGACACCTTTCCTTGCTCCTGCCGCCACCTTCGTCCTATCGCCTGACAGAAAAACACAACTGGTAGGACACCCGGAGCCGGTAGGCCAACAACCAATGGCAGAGGGGTGTGATGGTCCGGCGGAATGCAGGCATATTCTGCCTTTCGCCGCAGCCCCTCATCGCGGGCCGGTCACCATGCAACCATGTAAACATCTTACAACCAGCGGCATGGAGGAGTAGGGGAGGTATTTGACGATGAAATGGAGGAACCACGGGCAGCGGGAATGATTTCCCAGGTGATGGCAGTGGCGCTGGTCCGAATGAAGCAACGACGTGCTATCGAAAGAAGCATCAACCGTAGAGATGACGCAAGTCACCAGTGCTTGGTCGATGATGCATGTTGTGTTTCCTTTAAGTTTTGTACTTTCTATTATGCGAGTTGTTGATTTCTTCAACTATGATGGGTTTGTCATTGTGGCTCATTTTTTGGTGAAAAACAGATATTGTTCTGTCTAGTTCCAGACGATAGCAGTAGTGGCGGTAACGCCACTTATGGCCTTTGCTCTGAGCCGGTTCATCCATGCGGGTGTTTAATTTTTGTCTTGGATTTGAGCATGATTGAATATGCACTGGATATGATAATAAAAAGAGGAACAGCCTTTATCTTTACTACAATCGATTCATGAATTTTTGGAAAATTCGCAATAACAAACATCTTCACTTTCATGTAAAAGAAAGTCTACACTGCACTTGCACTGTACTATGGTTAAAATATATGGATTTCTATAAAGGATGCAAATTTCCCACCTTTTCCAAAAAGGACTTTAACCTTTATCTATTACCTAGTCAAAGTAAAGAATTGAAGAACATGTATTTGTAATTAAATATTATGGAATGAATGATAAGTAAGTACCCGATGATAAATTGACAATAATGGCGTCCAACAGCGGCAAAGAATCCTAGGGGTCTATGACCCGTCACTCCCGTAAAGCTAAAGTGGTCCTGAGGCCTGACCTCTCTTCATCACTGTCATCAAGTTATGGGTCAATTGCTTCTTCTAGCATTTTAGCTAAGGATTAAATTGATTTGCATTTACAAAAACATAACAAAACATAGAAGCGGAAATGGCATTTTAACCAAAACTTTGGGAGAATGTCTAGATGAGCCCATCAAAGGAAAAGGAAAAGGTTGAGGGACCAAATGGTAAAAGACGGAGATTGGCCCAAGAGGCACGTACTATAATTAAAAGATAACCAACCTGCACTTGCAGTTGGAAACTGTCTTCTGTCTTCAAAGCCACTTGCCTTAAAAAATTAGCAAAACAAAATGTATATATAATAATTTTATACATTAAAATATACATAGAGAGAGAAAGGGGTTGGTAACTAGAACTGGAAGAAGTACCATAACAGGTAATGATACGATCCCACGAACATAACCTCAACACATACAAGCTCACTAGTCTCCTTCCTCCTAACAAAGAGAGAGGGAGAGGGAGAGAGGGAGAGGGAGCGAGGGAGTTTATTTCTTTCTATGTTTTCCATGGCTTCTCTTTTCCAACCCCACTGATCTGATTCACTTTTCTTCTTTTTCTTTTGTTTAAATCGTTTCCTGTCCTGAGTATCTTTCTCATAATGGGTTGTATGATTTATATTGTCCTTCATTACATGGGACTCTGAAGAAGCAAACCCAGTTGCAGAAGCTGCTGATTGTTTCTTTTTGGGCTCTTCTCTATCTGGTACTCTCTCACTGTGTATGCTTTTTATGGGATTTTTCGCTTCTTATTTATTAGGTAACCTTTTTGTTATGAACTTTGTCGTATGCGCTTCTTTGTTTACTGCACCAATGCCCTCTGATTTTGATCAGATTAATGCTCTTTTACGTTACAAGAATCCTTTAAAGTTCAGGATTTTCATGCCAAAGACAAGAACTTTGATCATGTTTCGGTCATCACGAGGTTCATATGCATATATTTAATTGGCATTTAGGTGGTTGTTACGAAGTTAATGATCGATTCTATTTTTAGCTATTCGATGATAGTCGAGCAGAGAATCTGTGAGCACAATGAGGCTTTCGTGGTCTATTGGGTTTGTTAACCTCTGAATATCTCAGCGGTTGTGCCCCATTGCGTACAGAAAAGGTTTTTGTAACCGTAGCTCGGGAATGTTGTCAAGTAAAATTTAAGAAACTAAACAGTTGGACGGGAACAGAATGGCAGCGACTCCGATAAACTGCATTTTGATGTTGTGTCAATTTGCCCAAATCTGGGGACTTTTACATATTCCTGCACCTAAGTTGTCAGTTTCTGGCTTTTCCTTGTGCGGCTTATTTTCCCCACTTATAAAATGAGGGTTGCTGCAGCAACTAGTGCTGTGAATTGCCTTCTTGTGAAGACATATCTAGAAAGGTACCATATTTGAAGTTCACGTAAGGGATATAAGTGCTAGTGATGATGAAGAACTACTATTGAATGGTACTTCGTTTATTGATGAAAGTGATTGTGTCCAAAAATTCGTAGAGACATGTTCTACGTGGGCCCATAGGTTAGTGCTTAAATTTCATGTCCAAGATCGTAGACATGGACCTATAACTGAATCTGAACATGTTTCAGTGTTAATAAAAATAGTTCATGCACTTCAATCCCTTGCATGTGTGAAAATAGTTCTTTGATCCTTGCTTTCATATTTGTCCGTTCTGCCAATTGGTGATTAGCTGAATTAAAAAGTTCTTCAAACATTTGAAAGGTGTAAGAATTTGAGTACATGTACATGCCGAAGTTTTCCAGTAAATATAACCATAATTTTCCTTTCTTTTTGACTGAAAAAGAGAAACATGCAAAGCAGAAACTCCACAAATGCTGGAATCATGGGATAGAACAAAATGCTAAAAATGGAAGTGACATACACTGCCTCCTTTTGACTTCCATACCAATAATATGTCTTTTCTTTTTAATTGTTGAATTTATTCCGGTCAGAATTGCTTCTCTTTATTGAAGTTAATTGTACTAGGATTGTGTATAGCTTTGTCTTTCTAGAATTGGAAGTAATATTGATGCTGCTGATCTTGTAGCTGACAATTTCTGTGGAATGCATGCAAGCGTGAAGCTTTTAGGAAGATTCTTATTGAAACTAATTGTCATGAAGCATTTGAAAATGTAAGTGGAGCTGAAGTAGTTGTTGAGTTCCTGTGAGGAAACAATGCTGATGCTAGAAGAGATTGATACTAATTCCATACAAAGATATACGTCACTACAAGAAGTGATTAAACAGACAATGATCGAACAGGAGTTCATATTTAGGAATCAGGTATTGAATTCACCTCGGGATCATGTATGTTTTTAGCTACATTTGATGTCATGTAATTCTGAAACAAGTCCTTGGCTTGCCAACCTTATTTTTAACTTGACTTGAACAGTTGTTACTTTATTTTGGCTACATAAGGAAAGGGGATTCCTCTGATCTTTGGTTGATAGCCACCAACGTGGCTCTGCTGTTAAGGATAGTCATGATGCTATTAATGTTTTTATAGATTTTTATTCATGTGCAAATTATTTTACATTTATTTATAATGATACATATACAGGTCCATGAACTCCATCGGCTCTACAGGCTACAAAAATCCCTAATGAAAGATCTTGGTTTCCAGGACTGCATCAGATACAGTTCATGGACTGCAAAAGTACAGTCATCTCTGCCACCCATTCCATTTTCTATGACGTGCAAATCACATGCTAAAGAAGTAAATATTTTATCAATAAGCAAGGTAAGCAAAGCCACCAATTACAGATTGTGACTCAGAAGGGTCCTTGATTAAAGAAGGTTTTTATTTTCTTATTTTGAATCTCTGGTGTTCTTTTCTTTTCCATGTTTGGTGTTTACAGACCTGGAGTTCATGCCTTAGTTAAGGTCCTATCAAGGACCTCCATTTATGGTTGGCAAATCTGATCACTAAAGATACTTAGTTGGTGGTCTCACTTAATTTGTTCTGTTATTTAAGCTGGATGCTTAGCAAGCCTTTCCTTAAGTTATTTGTAGGTCATATGTTTATAAGCAAGTGGACTTTATGTTCATGTTGTTATGGGCATAATATGATATGCATCTCTGTTGATAAACTTGTCCTTCAGGGTGACCACTCACGTTCAGGGAGCTGTGAGCTTCTGGAGGATTTCCAAAGTGCACATCATAGGCTTCTGCAGAAACCTCTTGATCTTCAACTTTCTGCTGATGACTTCATTAACCATGCTGAGGAACATAAACCAATTAAAGGAAATGCCAAGAAGCCTCTTTCTATTGTTGTGCCTTCGACTCCAGCAGAGTTGAAGCTTTCCTTAAGCGTTACAGATGACAATCAGAGATTAATAGACTCGAGTGGGGTTTTGTTGGATAAGGAGACTCCTACCTTCTCTCCTGACATGATCGATTTGGAGGCCTCAGTTGGTTTGAAATCAGAAGGGCATCTAAGACACAGACAATATCTTGGATCTGCCACTTCAGAGTTACATCCCAAAAGCAAGTTTGATTCAGAAGTTGGTGTCTTCCCTGATCCAATCATCTCATTGAGTGCTAAGAAATATCCTCCTTATGATATTGCAGAAAGTTGTTCTTCGAAACAATATGGTCAGTTCTGCCCAGAACAAACCCTATCCACCAACGGTAATTGCTACTATCTGCATGAAAGCAGACATTATAGGCTTTTGAACATTTTCTTGCAGATTTGATCTAGCAAGGTGTAGCTCTTCTCATTTATCTATTATGCAGGAATCAAACAGTACAAAAATGATGCCTCAAACAACAATTCCTTGACAAAATTACTGCAGTTGATTCCCCATCATGGAAGCCATTTAGATCTTAACAAAGTTTACATTGATGAATCTTCTTGTTACCCTGATGATCATACAGTCGCTTATTTTCCAACAGCCAGCCCAGCAGATAGTTCAGCAACACATTTTGATAGTATCAAGGAAAGAAAAGCTCCAACTATATCGGGGAAACAAGAAGTTAACATCTATAATACTCACGTGTTTTGCGAAGGCAGTGTTGAAAATCTTGCTCTTGTGGATTTGAAAAGCCCAAATAAGTGCATAGACATTTCTTCCAGAATATCTGAGTGCAATGAAGTAAGTGATAATATAGGAAGCCGCTCAGGTCCAGAATCCATGTCCAGGCCACTGTTAGAAATGGTTGAGTCCATTGGCCACTGCAGTGGTGACCGTAAGGTTGAGAAATTTGACCTGAAGTCAAAAACTTCCAATGATACTTCAAATAATCTGCACCAAGGATCTCCGTGTAGAAGAGAGTTGAGTTGTGAAAAGAGTGAAGTGGATGATAATGTTATATCATTCAATGATAAAGTTCAAAATAAACTTCAAGAACAAGAAGGAACTAAATCACCTGTTTCATGCAAGTCCTGCATTTCAGACAATGATTCAAGCAATGTTAAGACTGCCCCCTCCTACATAAGATGCTCCCGGATCACGTCTGATGTTCCTAATGAAAGTTCTAAATCCCAGTTTGGATGTCATCTTACTGAAGTCTCATTATGCGAGCTTGGACAAGCAATTTCTGACAGTTTTGACCTGAAAACCAACCTCTCTGACAAGAAAGAAGAATCAGCTGAAGTTAATGATTTGATCCAAATAGCAGCTGAATCACTAATCCATATGTCGTCAGAGATTTCGGTTTGTTTTCATGATTCTCATACGAATATTGGATTCAAAGAGGCTGAAAATGAGAAGATGGAGCGGCCACAATATTCTTCTGATACCTTTGAGTTAATGACACTGAACCTTGCAGAAAGCAATATGATGGACGATTCTGCATCATCAAATGCATTTGAAGTGAATGACACGGCTATGAAAGATTTTGGGTTGAAGTTGAGACGGGGGAGGAGAATGAAAGATTTCCAGAGGGAGATACTACCTGCTCTTGTTTCTCTTTCTGCAGACGAAATTCTTGAAGACATAAACATTCTGGAAGGTGTTTTAAGATCGAGGGAGTACCGTCAAATGAGAGCGAAGATGGGGGTTCGTGAGGATAATTGTTTCCCATTAGTCAAGAATAGACGTTCAAGACTCAACTCTGTTAGAAGAAGATACGGTTCAGGAAAGTTCAGTTAGAAGTTCATAGTGGCATTAGAAGGCTCGACAAAATTCATTGGAGTCCAGATAGCATGCAAGTATTGCATTGCATGACCTTATTTTCCAGGTTTAGACCAATAGGATCATTTTGGATATTCAGACTTTAAACGCTAACTGGAGCAATTAATTCATCTTACCATCTTGGGGGTTGCTACATTCTTATTTCTTTGTTAATTCTTTTACGAAAGGCAAAGAAAGCTGCCTACACAAAATTTGATTGAGTTGGAATCAGGAAAGGAGATGTTGAGATTTTCGTAGGCACTGAAGAGCAACTACTAAGCTGATATTCAACAGAGAAATGCATGGTGGGGCCTTCTGGGTGTTGGGCAGAGCTATTTGTTTTGAAAATAAAACAACAAAGAACAACAATTCCAAGCAAAAAGTGCATGCTACAGTTTATGGACTCTTAATACTCCACTTTACATCCATGTACTCAGCTGACGTAACGTGCGTTTCTTAATCAGAGATTACGGTACAGCCCAGAATACGTGATGGCAATTGAAGATTAGATTTTTGGCTGTCTTGATAAAGGACCTACTCAATGTCTTTATTTGCACTTGCATCAAGTTCTTCCCTAGTGAAGCAGGCGACAGGAGAAGATCTCAATACTGACTGGTCCATTTTCTGTTCTTTTTAATGAAGTTAGCTGATCAATTTCATGTGCTCTTGTTGCTTCCCTCTGCAGTAAGGACCAGCGTCCAACTCCAATGCAACATTTACTCGGGTTTCCAACTTAAATCAAACTAATTTTATTTCATGAACACTGAGTTTCCCTGATAAACAAATTGAACGAGTACCTTGCAATTACGCAAGTTTTTCATTACACAATGTATAGAGCAGCTGTGACTCAACCGAAGTAAATTTTGGTGTGTGATGTCAAATGCTGATATTGATTGTTTGTCGGAGAGCAAATAGGCTCCTGAATCCTGATAGCAAAGCATTGAATTCCTCGCATCAGAATAGTACATGCTATTTGAGATAATCAACCCCCCAAGTATCTAACTTGCAGGTTCAGTCATTCAACATATCCCGAACTTTTGGCCAGTTGAGGATAGAATTCCTCTAAAATGTGCATTCGACAAGACGTCATGAGTGTGATAATAGCGGGAAAAAAAAAAAAGGAATAATGGGAAGAGTGGAAGCAAAGCCACTGAAGTCCATCCTTTAGGAACAAGTATACTCCAATAATAGACTCAAAAAAGGATAAACACCAATAAACCAAAAGTCCAAGTTCTTGAGTGACGGTGACGGCTTGATTGCGTTTGGTTGGTTGGATTGGATTGTTTAGTGGATTAGATTCACGGGCAAGTGGAATCTCGACAGATGAGGTCAAAACTATTCACCTAAACCTTTGAATATTTGTACGCTTTAGCATGCCCCGCAGTCCAAAAACATAAACGGGATAACTATTATTAAATCAAAAGCCAAACTGATCGCTCCATAAGCTCCTTTTTTTTTTCCCCCGTTGTTTGTGTTGAAATCCACTCTGATATATTCTTTGATTCCTGAACTTCTTGTTTTGTCATTCGGCTATCTTATGATTATGTTTTAGAGTGAACATGGAAGAATACATTTCCCAGCAAACGTATCATCTGGAACTAGCCATTCAAAGAGCTCCATGAATGAAATACGTCGTGGCTTATGAGGTTTGCTCCTCGACTAAAATTCGTTACTTGTTTTCTGAAATTTGCTCTGTTCATCAGTGTGTTAATTGTCAGTCAAGCATGAATTAGGCCAACAAATTGCAACTTGATCGTATATCGCTACTGCTCTACAGCACCATTATCTATCTTCTCACTCATTTAATTGCATGCCTTGTACGGAATCCTCCAGTTTTCTATAGATTAGTGATGGCAAACAAGCTACCGTTGTCTGTATTGGCAATCTGTTTGACATAAAGGCATCTGCATCAACCAAGCTTGAACAAGTGTGTTGATACACAATATACCTCAAGTATATGATTGTAAGAATAACCCCACTGACAGAACGTTATTATTAGAAGTAGATTGTTTTGGCTGCTTTCCGGACATGATATTATCTGCGTCAATCAAGTTTGGATAAGGATGTTGTTAGTAGAAAATATGCCTCAAGCCTCTGACAGAACGTGAATGTTCCAGGTTGTTTGGTTTCCATGATTTGTCGAGGATCGAAACATGAAGGAAGCTTCAGATGTTTGTGCTTCAGGGAACCGCAGACGGGATTTCGAAGTTTTGGAGGTTGCTACGAGTAGCTTCAAACATGCTCATTATCTCCTTAGTTGTATTTCGAGCCAAACTCAGAAAAGAAGCTATCAAGAAGTAAGCTTGATTGCGCAAAGTGCAGTAAATGAATTCAGAAATCTGCTTAACCTGCTTGATGGATCTATACATTCAGATTGTAAGAGGATCAGGAAAGGTCCTGTGCCTCGTTATCATGACATCAATCCAAATTTGTTGATGGATAGCCCATTCTCTCTGCCTCAGAATTCTGCCCACGACTTGACACAAAGAAACATAGTTATGCAGAACTTTCCTTTAAAAAGTATACAACCAACAACGGGGTCAATTCCCAAGAGTTTATTTTACGTGGAGAAACAGAAGCCTGAGACCAGTAACGATGTCACTGGCAAATTGGTGATGGGGTTGAACCTTTCCTCGTCCTCGTTGAAGCCAAGCATATCACATTTTGGTTTGGATGCAAGTGGCGTAAACAAGCAGATTATGTCCTTATCATCGGAAGTTGTTGGTTGTCGAGATGATTCCTCTATGTTTTCCAAGATGAGCGGTGAGATTAAGAGTAAAGAGGAAAAAAGAAAATGTCTATCCTCAACCAGCGGATGTCATTGCTCAAGGAGGAGGTAAATCCTTGTCCAAAACTTTCCATTCTGTTTAATTAACTTTCAGTGAAGAAATGCAAAAACGATGGTTTTGATTCGGGAGGTTTTTGCAGTTATTCTTTTCTCGTAGCTTTTTGGGATATCTTGTATTTGCTCAATGTTGCGTTCATCTATAGTTGTTGAATCACAGTGGTAGAATTTGTGCAATTACTATTATTGCATAATTTACTGGACTCAGTCGAAACAGAGTTGAATACATGCAATGCCACAAGTAGGTTATGTCAACTAGCTGATCTGCATCTCTTTTCCTCAGAAGTTTGAATTTTGGAAAGATATTCTACAGGAAATTAAGACTCAAGACAACTGTTCGTGTGCCAGCTTCAAGCAGTAAATCATGTGACATACCCCAGGATGATCATTCTTGGAGGAAATATGGACAGAAACCTATAAAAGGATCTCCACATCCAAGGTATGTCAGATATATAAAGATTGCTTTCTGCCGCTTCTCTTCAGTCACTGCACTGCACTGCACCGACATTATTAGATGATTCCTCTGTATGCAAGATCGTTATGTCTTATCAAATGATGGAGATGACATATATCCAATAATCTTCCGTGACTTTGGGACCAAAGATATTTGTGTAAAGTATTAATGACTCTAGCATTGATCAGGAGCTATTACAAATGTAGCAGCATGAGGGGATGTCCTGCAAGAAAGCATGTGGAACGATGTATGGAGGATCCTACAATGTTTGCTGTAACCTATGAAGGCGACCATAATCACACAACTTCGTTACCCCCGTCCAACATGCCTGTTCAACTTTAACACCAAATGCCTTAATCACTCCATACGAGACTTTTATTAGCGTTTGTATCGACAGTAACAACAATACTCGCAAGTGCAACTGTATATCTGCTTGGTGCTTGCTCTTTCAAGATGTTACATTGAATTCCAATTGTACTTAAAAGTAGAAAATATGATACATTTTTCACTTCTTCTTCACCTTGGGATACACATGAATTTTCCTGCTTTCAGTTTTTTTCTCAAAGTAGTAACAACTCTTTCGTTGAAATTGTTAATTAAGTCTGTTCAAATCCATGATTTAATGAGGCTTTGCAGACATTACGACTCAAAAAAGAGTCGGAAACAATACCAGTGTTTGGATTTGAGCCCAGCAATCTCCTAATGGGAACGTAATGACCCTCTTCTTCACCACCATTATCCCAATTCTCATAATTTTGAAATTTGTGGAACACATAAAAGTATGTAAGAAAATTCAGGGCGCACGTGAGTTGGTAAAAGGCTCTTCTGGCTTAAGTGAGATCACGGGTTCGAATCGTCCTCATGTATGCAGCCGTTTAAAACTTGGAGTCAGATTTTTGCCTCCCGTAAGGGACCCACTCAGCTCGAACGGGGATTAGTCTGAATGTGGATGGCTTAAAAGTGTCTTTCCATAGTTGGAACCCTCCTAGGACACCTCGTGTGTAATCCAAAAAACAAAGTATGTAAGAATAACATTATAGTTTTTATTCCTAATTAAGGACACACTTCTCGTCAAAATTGCTTAACCCTCATTGTCTTATCTTCTTGTGGGGTTTCCACAACCATGAAATCTTCTATTTTCTTCAAGAATCTAATCATATACCCATTTCGCTTACCATTACAATCTACACTTAATAATGTGTGAAGAGAAACTAAAATTTACTCGATGCTTATTGAATAATATGTGGATGAATGAGTGGATCCATGACTTAAAAATGGGTAGAAACAATACAAGGTGTTTCCAACGCAAACCACCATCATGTGTTACTTCATCTCAGCCATTGGTGATGGCTTGTTTATGTTTATGTTTATGTGGTAGCCCCACATTGTGCATCACAGTGTTTAATCTTTTCGTGTTTATTAATGGTGTCGCATTTAGGTCATTGTCCATATCCATCATCGTTCATGAAGGAAAAAAAATCATTAATTAGTTTAATCTGAAAGTAACATTGAAATTATAATTTATACTATACTTAAAACAACTTTTCTCTTCTATTCACACTTAATTATCAAAGTTTCTTTTTTGTTTTTTTTATACAAGAGGAAAAAAAAACAGACTACATGAGTGATCGAGAGTATACTGTGCCTAGCGCATCTCGATGAAGAAGTTCCTGGATACCTAAAGGGGACTCATGATGAACTAGATATAGACGAGACCAGTCCAAGCTTAACGTCGCCAATTGTGGTTTAAACTGGATTATCATACACGCTTGAAAAGCAAAGCAATAAGTAACAGTAATAAAGCTGATTAGCTTAACATTATAAAAAAATATTTATTTACTAAACAAAAGACTAATCTGCTTTAAAAGCAGATAAATAAGAAGCCTCCCCTCCTGAATACAAACAAATCTGATAAATAATAATTATCATGCACCTAATTTTGAGGACCACATCATAAATTTTGATTTCTCAAAACCACCAGCCATCGTTGTATATGGAAGATCCGCCAAAATATGAGGCCTTCCTCTGAGATCGAGACATTGGCTCTGCACGAAGGCTGGCGAATTAATTTAAACAGTAATCTCCAATCTTTTGAAGATATTGTCATAGATTCTCATTTATTGTTTGTAGCAAATAGCAATGCTTAGTTGGCTACCTAGACCTATCTTTTCTTCGTTCTAGTAAATATCCAATCTTCTGTTTGCTAGCCCTGAAGATACATCAGTTACCCTTTTTCAATCTAATTTTATTAAATTTTATTCAAATGTTTATGGAAGGTATATATAAATATATAAATGAGATTTAATAAAATATAATAGACACAACAACAAATCTATAAATTACTGATAGAAATTATCAACAAAAAATACTTGTATTTTGTCGGTAAAATAAATTATCGACAGAATTTAATAACAGACAAAGGCATCGTTAATACGAGTGTTGGTAAATTTAACGACGGACTTTTCATGTGTCCGTCCGTCCGTAAAATTTACCGACAGACAGACATAACTGTTGGCAAAATTTTCCGACAGAAGACTATTTCCGTCAGTAAGTTTTTCGATAGAAAAAGAAAAATAGTCGTTAAATCGTAATTCAGATAATCGCAAAAGATTTTAATATTACCGACGGAAGAAGAACAATCGGTAAATATCATATAATTTACCAACGATTTAATATATTCTGTCGATAAATATAGTGCTTTTTTATGACGGTCTTTTATATTC